>PVJO010007532.1:0-81272 GCA_004026905.1 Hystrix cristata
TTTTTTTTTTTTTTTTTTTTTTTTTTTTTTTTTTTTTTTTTTTTTTTTGTGGTGCCGGGATCGAACTCAGGCACCACTGAGCTAAATCACTGAGCTAAATCCCCAGCCCCTCTTGGACATCTATTTGAATCTGTTTCATGGATTCCATTTGTTTCTTGTGTTGGGCATTTATGGTTTCCATCATTTTCCTAAGCTCTTCTTCTTCTTCTTTTTTTTAAATCTGTATCTGCTCTAGATTCACTAATCATGTTTTTCATTCTGGAAATGATTTCTGTTTTGATGTTTTCTAGAGCCTCATTCATCTGCTTTGTTACTTCTGCTGTTACTGCTTCCAAGAGTCTGAGTGGGAAGTTTTCAGATTGTTCCACTTCATTACCCCCTTGGTCTGCTTTTGGTGAGCTGGAGGTATGGGGTTTGCATCTTATTTGTGTGTCTTCTCATTTTCTATTTTTTCTTCTTTAGTTTATTTCCTAGGTTGATGCTTATGAACTACTTGTGGCAGGTAGCTTTTTTTGGTTGGTTTTGAGAACTTTTGGAAATGACTACTTCCTCAGAGATGTCTTACAGATGTAGCTGGTTTTTGTGTTATGAGTCTGTTGTGAGATCTTGCCTCTTCGATTTATTGGGGCTGAGAAATTGCTGTCTGTTTGGCCAGTACCTAGTTCTTTGACTATGGCCTATAGTGTTATTTGTGACTCTCTGCCAATCTCAGTCTTGGAATGCAAGGAAGAACTGAGTAGAACAATTCTGTCACCTTGGATAAAGTAGTACAATCAGCAACAACAACAGCACCAAACACAGTCTAGAAAGTGACAAACTGTGGTAACTATTGATCTGCCACCTCTAACCATATGAACTAGATTAGTGGTTATATAACAATATCCAAAATAAACCAGAAACTTTTACACAGTAAATATGCCCTCAATGTGGTGATTTTACTCTCAGGGGAGAAAATTCAAGAGTGATTAGGAGGAAAGAAAAGAGAAATAGAAAGAGAGAAAGATGAGACTCAAAGTTGGAAGCCAGTGGAAAATTATACCAACTTTAGGGAACTAGTATAGAAAACACGAGGGAAGGAGAAAAAGAAGTAAAAACAAGGACAGAATAGAAAAAAAAAAAACAGCAAAAACTAGAAAGTCACTTTCATATAAAAACAAGAAGAAAAAAAAGAAAAAGAAGAGCACAGATAGAAAAAAATACTAAAAAAAAAAAAAAGTCCTCTTCCAGGCATGTCTCTGCTGTCACTGATAGACAGAATAGACAGGCCCAGGTCCTTGTTGATTAATCCCAGGAGTAGATTTATGGCAGGGTAGTAAGTGTTCCCAGCTGGGTTCAGTAGCAAGGCTTCACCTGTTCCAGTGAAGTTCAGCTTGATCACTGGCTGTGGGGTTGAAATCTAATTTGTTCAGCTGGAGACACACTGTGTGTCTCCCACCAGCTTGGACTCAGTTCCTTGCCAATTTGAACTTGGCTCCTTTCCCTCCTTCCAATTTGAGTTTGAACTCTACTCCACCTTGCTTTGACTTGCCCCAGCACCAAAAGCCACTAGCAGCTTTTCTGAGTTCTGAGCTCGGCTCCTTTCCAACATGGTGGCCGGCCGACCGTCACCCTCTCCTGGGGGCCATCTGAGGTCAGATGACTCAGGTAACTCACCAGCCACTGCAGTCTTCAGTGTCCCCTGCTCCACCTCATTTGTGTGTCTTTCTGTGGAGGTCCTGGGGTCTCCAGTAGTCCCCGTGCATCTGCAGGCTCAAACTGGGTCACTCGTGCCAAAAGCTGTGGCTGCAAGTTGGGGTTGTGAGCTGGGCTGTGAGCTGGGGCCATGGCCCGAGGCCATGAGACCAGATCGTTACCCAGGGCTGTGAGCTGGGGCTGCTAGGGAGGTCTGGGAGAAAGCACCGTCCATCCATCACCTTCTTCTCCTGGGCTGGTCTCTCCTTTTACTTTCCCTGTGGGCTTCAGCTCTTGCTTCAGATCCCTGCTGGGTCCTGAGAACACGCTTCCCTCCTTCTTCTCTTCCCTAAATTGCTTTATTCCAGTGTCTGGACAGTGAATCTTGGAGAGGCTCTTCTCTGCTTTGGAGAGGGTCTTCTCTGCTTCTCTATGCTCTTCCATCTTCCTGGAAGTCCCCCATTATACATTTTTAAAAGGGAACTTTTAAAACAGATATACTAGCATTACGGCATCTAAACCAAAACTAACAGTACAGTTAAATATCATTAAATAACTAATTATTGTTTGGACTTCTCCAGTTGTCATATCATTTTTACATAATAATTGTTTTCTTCTGTTGTTCAAATAAAAATGCAGTAAGAGTCATAAATGGCATAGATTTATATTCCTCTTAAATCTCATTTAATTTACTTAATTTAATATATGGATATACTGAATTTATAAATATTAAGATTTTTAGCAAAAAGATAGTAGACGGAAAACTTTCAAGGATCCCGACAATATGTCCTCATGAGGCTCTTTTGTAAATCGAAGATGTACTGATTTGCTGATTCAACAAAATGTAGCCAATTTAAATATACAGTTCAACATTTTGACAAATGTATACACTCACCTACCACCACAACCAAGAAATAGAACATTTCATCACTCTTAAAAGTTCCATTATGACTATATAGTTTAATAAGTATTTATATTTATATACGTGTATTTATATATTCTTCATTTCCTAAAAATTGTACATGCCATTATAAAAAGGACAGAGGACATGCTATTGAAGAAACTCCTACAATGTTAGGGTAAAACTCATAAAAATATTTGCAATTTAATAAAAGTAATTTCTATTATTTTTATCATTAAAATTTAGACCCATAGTATAAAGTCAGCATGTTAGTGTAACCCTGGCAGAAAAAACTACAGTAAATTATTATTTGACAAGAACTTGTATTTAGGAAGGAAAACACTACTCATTTTAATGAGGTACATTCAGATACATACTACATGCCAAACACTGTGTTAAGCATTTGCTATTCACTTACTTAATCCAACAAATAACTCCACAAAGTAGATTCCAACATCAATTCTATTTAAGAGTAGAAAAACTAAGGCAAGAAATGTTAATACACTATTAACATCTCCAGCTATTAAGCAACAGAGTTAGGATTTGAACATAGTGTTCTAGCTTCAGAGTCCTGGCTCATAATTGGCTCCCCTGGTTAGACATTTACCTGTATAAATTCTCCGAAAGATGTAGCCAATTTAATTATTTGGATCATTTAAAAATATATATACTCATGTAACCACCACCAAAATCAAGAAATAGAATATTTTTTCACCTCTGAAGTTTTTCTTGTGCCTATTGGAAATTCATGTAAGTTTTGGGAATTGAACTCTTTTACTTGTAGTGTTCTGTTTTGAGCAATAAGTAAGGTATTTAGATATAGGTCATCATCCCTATATGAAGTCAACTGTCTTCAGGCAGAGATTGTCTTTTATACTTGTCTGCTTCTTTTCCTGCTACAGGCCATGTCAGAAAACAATGACTTGAAGCTATCAATATTAAATGATTCTTTTTCTCTGTAAGCTGAAAGCTGACATCCATTGTGTTGTTGATAAGAGCAACTCACTTGTCTCATGAGTTACCCTCACCAGCCAGTCCTGCCTTTTTGATGTGTATACTTGCCTTTCATTTAGAAGAAGGAGTACCTTTAAATAGCTATATCAGTCTATATAGTGTCCAAAAGATGGAAAAACTTAGTTTTTGAATGATTAGGAAGTTTTTTTTGTTTGTTTGTTTTTGTGTGTTGGGTATAGAACTCAGGGCCTTGTGCTTGTGAGGCAAGCACTCTAATCACTCAGCCAAATCCCCAGCCCTAGGAAGTTTTAATTTTAATCAAAAGTACAAATGTAAGTTTTATGAACATGAGCATATAATCATATTATTAGCATATAATCATAAAATACTATCATTTTAAAGTTGGAAACTATTTACAAGGAAACTAGAATCCAAAAAGATGAACTCATGAAAGTTTGCATAATTTAAAGTTATAATTACAATTTTCTCTAAATCTTACTCTAAATCTCACTCTGCTGATTTCTCTAAATCTCACTCTGCTGATTCCCAAACTTACGTTCATTTCATAGTATTATGCTGCTATTCTGTACTGGTCTATTCCATAGGCATAACTGTACCCAGATAGAAATTATAAAAATTACAGATACTGTATTCTTTGTACCAGGAAGAAATTCTCATGACCATACTTTGTAGTATCAATTACAAATCAGTTTCATCATAACTGCTTTCATATTTCTCAAACCTTCTCAAACACCTTGCTATGCAACAGGGGCAAAAAAACTTGCAACAGCTCTATAATATCTTTCTTTTACTGCCAATTGCTACAGAACAAACTAACCCATTTACCAACTGGACAGGAAGTCACTGCTTTACAGAAGCAGTGATATACGGAGAAGTTAATCAGAAAATTTGAAGTGTGTTGCCTTGAGAATTATGACATTTTTTTCTTATTGAAAAAATGAAGCATGTCCATTTCAAAAAAATTATAATAATATGTAATTATAAAATAATAAATAAAATAAGAATTGCCCCTGATATTTTAAAATTGATTTCTACTGTTAATATTTTGTTGCACACATTTACCTTTTGTAAAAAAATCAAGTTTTTATTGATTTATTTCTATAATACAAGTCATATATGAATAGTATTTCTTTGACATTAGACACAGTAGGGTGTTTTGGACCTTAGCTTACTCGATCCTAGATTACCTGGCTAGCACCGGTAACATGCCAGTTATTAGTCTTGTGACCTTGAGTAAATTAATCTCTCTGTGTCTCAATTTCTTCACTTATCAAATAGTGATAATTCTAGCACTTGCCCCCTAGGGTTGTTGCTAAAATTAACTGAAGTATTTACATAAGAACGTGGCACTTACAATTATTGCTATGAAATAATGAATCAATATGGATTCACTGAATATTCCTCTTACTTATTACCTCTCTTTCCAACTCCATTTCCCTCTGTAGAAATAATGCAGATTACAACTACACAAAGAACCTAATCTTTCCAGTGTTGTGATCTGTCTAACTGTCTGTCTGTGATCAGACAAATTTATAGTGCTGTTTTGGCTTCTAATAGATTTAAAGGAGTCAAAAAATTAAACACTTCAGGCATCTTGAATAAGTTTTCTGAGCGGAGTAAAATTTGGGGATTGATTGGCTTTATGCACAAGCTAAATGGTCTCTCTTATTGTGGGAAAAGTAGCTAATAGTTAAATAGATAGGTTTAGGTATGGGAAAGCAAATGGGGGAGGTGCCGCTCTAACCAGCTTTACAATTGCTGCCAAGGTTGGATAGTACAATTTTTACACATTTTCTCTGAGGCTTGTGAAAGTTTAAACTTTTGCAGAAAAGTGGGATCAACAGAAATAATTTCATTTGAATTCCATCTCTATTCCATTTCAGAGATTTTTTTTTTCCTTTTACCCTCTGAAACCCAACCTCCAATATCTCTTGTCTTTGCTTTTTACTTCCTATTGGTGTCATTTGTCATTCCTTCTAACAGCAGCAAAAATGATTTTTGCTCTTGGCTAAAGATGTGCTGCTGATAGCTCAAATATTCTCATTTTGTGTCTCTCATCACAATTAGAGAGGGAAGATCTTCTTTTACCTACTTAAATTCTGGGCAGAATGGGTCCTGACTGGGGTCAGGTGCTGATCTCCTGAGCTAAACAAGGACAGCCAAGGAGACCGGGGTGCTGTAAGACAGACAACTTCTGCTAGAAGCACATACTGGGAATGGCAAAGAGCCTTTTTCACCAAAGGGGAGGTTGAAGTGGGTGGAGCAGGCTGCTCCTACAATGATGGCAGGAGCTAAGCAGGCCACAGCACCAACACGACCCTTGGACCCTTGTTTAATTTCCTTCTGCTCTCTGCCTGTGCATCACCTCACTTTCATTACTCAGCAGCATGCTGTGGGTGTGACTTTTGCTCTTGTATGCCATTGGTGCCATCTGCTCCTGCCTTCCTCCTTTGGTGTCGTTATACAGATGGCAAGGGCACAATGGGAAGTGGAGCCTAGTTCAATATGGTAGCTCTGGGTGCAGCAAGCCTGCCCTGCATCAGTACTGCCGATGACTAATCTAACTCATGTGTATGTCTAATAATGGAATAATTATTACAAAGATTTAGCCTCTGAAATCCCTTCATAAATGATTGAAAGTATATGCCACCTTTCTGAAATATGTATCTATAATATGGGAGATAACATACATGATTTTTTAAAGTTGATCTGATAAGTTTGTAAAAATAATGACAATTTGCTAATAATAATCGACCAAGGTTCAGAAATATTATTAATGTTATAAACAAGGGAACAAGCCTTTCAATTGTGCTTGTTAATTTGACCACGTAGATGTCAGAGTGAATCAGTCAACAGCTACTGCTAAGGCAGGAGAGAAGAAAAATTAATATTCATTAGACTCTTGTTTACACTTCTGTTGTCAAGGTCAATCAGTTTGCTTTAAGCACAACGTTTCACTCCTATTAAAGTCATTAGTGCCCTTCAGTGTATAGAGAACGCTTGGATTTCACAAGTGTGTTTGGTTTGTACGTCACTAGCACTGCTCAGGGACCCAGGCTTAGGTGGTATTTTGCTGGGTTTTAATACATAGACTTTTATTTAGACTGGTCAGTTCTTCATGACAAGATGACAGCTAAAAATGAAATAAAACTAATATACTTGGTAATAATCTCAATTTCAGAAAGTAAAAAGTATTTAGCCTTTTAATATTAACATAAGTATTACATTTACTCCTATGGAAGCAGTCATTACCAGGCACTGGTGATGCGAAAATGATTCTTTTTAATTTTTGTTTACATTTTTATCCAAAACGTAATTGTTAAACGAATCATGATTAGAAAGTTTTACAATGAACGCAGTTTTATAGAATCATGATTAGAAAGTTTTACAACAATTCTCTCAAAGTATCCTTTTTTTTTGGTGCTGGGGATCGAACTCAGGGCTTGTGCGTGCTAGGCAAGCATTCTACCACTGAGCTGAATCCCCAGCCCCCTTTTCTTATTACAATTAAAAGAGTAGTTTTTCATGCTCCTTCAATTGTGGAGCTATCAATTTGACAGAAATCACAGATTTTCTTTATTTTAATTTACTCTTCACCAAACGAAGTTTGTATTCCCAGGCCAGGAGTGTGTGCAGGGAAAGCAGTCCTCTGGAATGGCTCTCTCACCACTGATTACTCTTTTATGCTTTACCATCCCATAGAAAATCTGTTAGAAGCATTACAATGTGCGGTCTACTTTTATCTGTTGTTGCCTAGATGTTTGGATCCAAAAACAGAGCTATGCTGGATTACTCAGGAAACAGCACAGATTCCTAGTCCTTTAGATCATCTGAATCTGACTTTCTACTCACTAACATGAGAATGAGACTCCACAATGGTGCTGTATTGTTTTTTCTTTTCTTATTCCCACATCTAAAGATTTTTATCTGCTTTAGAATGATATAGATACATGCCTTTTAACCGTAAAAAGTAGAACAGTATTCCTCTATATGCAAATCATATGCTTTTTGACAGTGAATGAAGACAGGCTTCTGAAGACAAAGAATTCTTGAATAATTTCCATAAGAAGACATAGTATTAATTATTCTTGAACTAAACAGTTATTTTAGCAAATTACATTTAAAATTTAGTGAATACATAGTCAGTACTTTTGTACAGTAGAAGAGTTTGTTTATACTTGGGTCAGGTGGCATCACTGGTAGTCCAGCAATTCTGGTAGCATTTATTCCCTGGAAGAGTCTTGAAATAATGGGGTGTTCCTTTTGAGCACTCTTAACATCTTCTGTAGCTTTGAGAAATGACATATGGAAAGTCCAGCATAAAATAATCTCCTAATATTGTAGAAGTGTAGAGAATTGCATTAATCATTCATGAAGGAGAACAGATCAACTCCATAGCTAGATTGGAAATAGCTATTTATTCAGCTGGCATTTTAGGTTGATTCCTCCACTTATTTATTATATAATACTGTACTGTGCAACACAGTAGCTGCTGAATGCAAGTAAGCATTAAAGTTTTAATTAGCTAATATTAAATCAAAGTATACGTTCAGTTCATTATCCCTGTTTCAGTATTTAATAGCTACATGTGGCTGCTGGCTGTCATATGACACAGTGCTAGGATAGAATATTTCTGTCATCTCAACAAATTTCATCGGGGCTAGGCATGTTGCTTAAGACACTTGCCTAATGCATATAAGACGCTGAGTTCAATCCTCAACCCTGGGTTCAAGGTCCAGCACCAAACCAACAGAAAACAAACAAAAATCAAAACAATGAAAGCTTATTGGGCATTGCTAATTTAAATATAATACAGTTCTTACCAATCACAAAAGTTGTCTATTTGCCTATCACTTACCAGGTGACTTTTATTTCAAAATAGCTTTACAAATATACTTTTGTCCCCTGTCTTTGAAGATCATCTCCAAGCAATAAGAGCAGGAAGAAAACGAAGTTACATATTCCAATGTCAATGAAACTAGGTGCTTATTCAAATAAAACAGGAATACAGAAAAAGGTGGAGAAATCACAAATGTAGAGAGGGAACAGAAGCAGGCGGGTATGTTCTGAAGACCCAGGAAGAGCTTAGGAATGGCAGGTAGCTTCCAAAAATAAGGGCCCAATATGCTTGCTTTTTATCCTGCATGGTCAAAGTGCAGGCAATCAGATGCTTATTCTCTAGATTAACCAAAATAGAGGTTCTGGACTGGGAACATCAGGTACAGTGGACAGATGGAGGAAGGAAATGGCACACTGAGAACAGTGTTACAAAGTGAATAGGATCACCTCGAATGGGTTCCTTCCCTGCCCACTTCCTAAAGAAGACCAGCAGCATGTTATTTATCCTCTCCGGTCATCACTTCATCTCCCAGTAGGAGCCTGAGTGTCCTGCGTACAGAAGTCAGGCAACCCTAGAGGACAGACAGACGTGCTGAAACTGACATGTAGGACTCACAGGTCAAGAGCCCGCTGGCATGGCCATTGTTCCGTGTGGCAACGCCCACCCCACCCTTGCACAGACACTTGTCAGTTAATTCTTATTGTTTCATTCTTAACCGTGAAAGAAGAACCAAAGATAACTAGATATTTGAAGATAATCTCCAACAAGAAAGATTAAAACAAGCAAAAAAGGAAAAACAAAGAAAATACAAGAAGAAGAAGAAGAAGAAGAAGAAGAAGAAGAAGAAGAAGAAGAAGAAGAAGAAGAAGAAGGAGAAGGAGAAGGAGAAGGAGAAGGAGAAGGAGAAGGAGAAGAAGAAGAAGAAGAAGAAGAAGAAGAAGAAGAAGAAGAAGAAGAAGAGGAAGAAGACCTCTATGAATGCACCCAGAAATTCAGTAATACCTCAGTTCACAAACGGTCCTGTTTGTGAACAATGTGGTTTGTGAACAGAAGTGTTTGGCAAAATTTTGCTTCCATTCATGAACTCCACGTGGAGTGATGAACACCAATGCAGCCATCTTCCCTCCATGAGCACTAACGTGGCTATCTTTTCCAGAATCGTGGAAGGAATTAAGTTGGTGGACTGAGGTACCATGGTAAAAGAACTATTATGAAAAGAAAACAAGAACAGGCTGTGACTCAAGAAAATAGAAAGAAAAAAATTATGAGAATAAATATGACAAACCCAGTGGAAGTTTTGGAAGACAAAGATGAATGTTCTTGGTAAAAATAAAAAAAAAAGATGAGGAAATCTAAAAGTTGAACAAAAATAAAATGAAACAGATGATAAAAGAAAATTAGATGTTCAACAACCGATGAGGAGGAGTTCCAAGGGGAAATACTGTATGGAGAAAATGGTGAGAAAGAGATACAGGCGAGCTTCTCTAAAGTGAAAGACACATGTGCTGAAACAATTCTTGAAAAAGGAATGTACATCGTGGTGTCTGATGATGCAAGGTCAGGGCATTAGGTACAAAAATGTTCCTAAGACAGTTAGGCCATGTTAAAAAGTATATATAGGAATTACAATGACATTGATTTTGTCAACAGTAACTCTGATTTCTGGAAAAATACAGACAAATTACTTTTGTACATTATTTTTATATATGAGTGTAAATGCCAGAGGAGACGATCAAAAACACTGACCATGATCTACTTGGGCATGAAAAGAATTGGGAAGAGACATGTTAAGATATGGGTGTACTTTTGTTAGAAGTCTTTTGACACTCTTTGACATCTAAAATTATCTATGCCTGTGATTAAAAATAAATTGAAAAAGCCTCTTTCCATAAAAATAAAATAAATGATTTATTATATAATTCTTATCAAATTCCCAGTTTAGAGAGCAAATAAATAAATACATGGAATTGTTTTTGAATCCCAATTTGGAAAATATTCAATCATAAGTTATCCAGGTTATTAGTATAAAGTAAAAGATATAAAATTTCACATGTAGATTTAAAGATATATTAAGTATATAATGATCTTTCATATACTGTAACAGCTGTGCCTTTTTTAAAAAAATTTTTATTTTTACCAAGAACATGTATTGGTACATTGTATACATAATGATCATAATCAACATGGTTATTTTGTACCTGTACATGATACATCTTGGTTTTCCCTCCTCTTCCCCCCTTCCCCTCCCCTCCCTTCCATTCACCCACCCCTCCCTATTTGCAACAAGTGTAGTTACACTTTACCATTTTTTCCCCTTTCGTCTTACTTTTCTTTTAACCTTCTTCTTTATCCCCCTTTTCCCTATCAACTGTGCCTTTTTAAAAATAATGGTAGCTACATTTCAAATTGTGCCCTTGAAATTCTTAATAAAGATACATGAAATCATTAAGCAAGCAGAGAAATGACCTAATTGACAAGGAATGCTTTTTCCTGTTCAATTTGTCAGAGTTGCTTTAATATCAAGTAAACCTAACATCTTGACCATGACATTTTAGTATGTCAATGACGATATAAAAATTCTAAGAATACTAGCATGACATTTTTCTAGAAACAGATTATTAAGATGAAAAATCCAAATATATTATGGTGAAATTTTGAAACTCCTGTGTTTCCTATCAATTCTTCCATCAGAGAATCGATAAGGCCTTGGATTATAATTATACAGTTGATCTTCACTTACTAAAGGGAGTAGATTTAAAATAGAAGTCTGAGAATGTGATTTTAAATGTATTTCCATCATTTATATCAAAGTAGTGAAAATAGAAATCTATCAATCAGCTACTTATGAAATTCTGGTGGCTTTCTTTTGCCTAGCATATAAAATTTGAGCTCCTTAGTCTTTTATTTAAAAACCAACTTCAATATTTTCTACTTTCCTCACTCTTCTTAATACTTTGTCTGCTCAAGCCAGACTACTCTAGTTGCTATTTCCAGTCTGGTTTTTTTTTTTTTTTTTAGTTCTACCTTTGCGTTGTCACCTATGTTGTCTATCTGCCTTTACACTTCTAACAACCCATATTTTTCTCCATCTTAATTAAACCTCTGGCTCAAAGACCCACTCCAGAAGGCCTTCTTTAATTTATGATAGCAGGAGTGGTTGTTTGATGATTTATCAGATTTTTTTTTTTTACTATGCTTAACACTCTAGTTCTAGCATTTAACCTCAAAGTACAGTTTCTAGGAACTTTACTCATAACTTTACTATTATTTAGTTATTGTAGATTTATGGCAAACTTGTCTCCCTTGACAGTGGGCAGGCCTTACGTTGCCTACTGGATTTCAATAGCATAATATTCTATTTAAATTACTAAATATAGTTATTTAGTAACCATATTTATGGATCTCATCGTTATTTAATGATATAAAGTCCTCGGTCCCAAAAATCTTAGTGTGGGCAGTTTATCTTGTCTCTATAGTGGCTGTACTCTTCAGGGTCTAGATATTTTGTCCTGTGAGAACTTGCTGACCTGGGGACTTTGATGACACCACTGTGTGGTGGACTATGACAGGTCACACTTGGTGCCCCTTCTGGCATATCCAAGCAAGGGAGGGGGATGAGGCTCAGGGCATAGAACTGCCATCTCAAAATAACAGTTGACCATTGTGGGGTTTAGTGTTCAGGACTGTAAAACATTGAGTCCGCTGGTTTGGGAAAGGAGAGGATGGATGAACAAGTATCCTAGCTGTAAATCTACCCATACTTCAGCCATTTTTTGATGCCCAAACCAGACCTGGGCTTCTTTTGTGAACATGGCTCTCAAAGCAGACATCGGGTCTTTGGTGACATTTCAGAGGCAATGTGGGTGAAAAGAAAGAGAGCACAGTAGTCTGTCCTGAAACCATCTGTCTCATGCCTGTTCCACAGGCCGCTCTCTCACTGCTCCCTGCCTCTCTTCCTTTCAGTTCCAAGGTCTCTTTCAGCCAGCTAGTTCCTCTAGAGTTGATCTGGGGAAGGGAGATGAAGCCTTGTTCTAGTGACCCTCTTTTCAGGGTCTGCTGCATCATTCCAGATGGGAATTTATCTTTATTGTCTCATTGATCACTTCAGAAATCTAGTGGAACCACTAATGCTTTTCCAGAATAATGCTTACAAGAGAATACAATAAAAAGCATAGCATTACAAATAAAAAATTATATTGAAATATAACTAATAAAATGTTACTAGACTCCAATTAATAATAGCCATATATACATGTAGTATATATATTATTAACACACATATGACAGAATTTGGTGACCAATTGAGTAACTACAGTGGTTTGTAATATGGTTCAGCATAACGATGTAGCTGGAACAATTATAATATGGTATAAAAGAACGTGTTTTCCATTGATGATAAAAATCACAAATACTGCTAAAACAGTTATGGTTTGTTGTTTTATTTGTGATTGAAAGAAATGCTAAATTTCAGTTAGAGTTTAGAGGTGAGGGAAAATAAAGGTTTAATTTTTTCCCATCCAAATTCGGAAATCTTTGACTTCTCCAGATTTTGAGGTTTGTTTTCTCTTGAAGTGGACAGGTTCAGTGTCTAATCCACTTTTTGCATTCTCTGAGTTTTCTAGACAGTGTCTTGTGCATAATACACATTCCACAGGGGTGGATATGTGTTTGCATGAAGGTGGTGCATGTGTGTGTGTGTGTGTGTGTGTGTGCATCTGAGTATCTAATCTTGTTTTGCTCTAATTTGAATGCTCCAATTTCTGCTGGTTATGGGATAGGGAAGGGCAGCTTATACTGAAATTGATTAGTCACAAATTTCTAAGAAGTCTTGTTAGTATTCAAAGTAATGAGAATGTCTTATAGCTAAAATTTAGTGACTCATTTACTCTTAGATTCTGAATATAGAAACATATCATTTTAAAAATTAATTTTAAAACTAACTCTTTAAAAACACAGACATATTAAAAATCTAAAGTGTTGTGTAGCCACATGTAATTTTGTTTCCCCCTCTGGTTCCAGGTCCCTCAGCTTCCTGTTCTAGAAGAAATTCAGTACTTATATAAGGAAGGAGAAAAATCTAGGCATTTCACTTGTTGACTTGTACATTTTAAAAGTTGTTTCACATAACTCATACTTTCTAAGGACATGTGGCATCTCATTGGTGAATGCACCATATTTTATTTATTTGGTCCTGTGTTGATGGAAATTTACGATATTTTCAATTTTTCTTTCTTACAAAAAGTGCATACACAATTTTGAAAACATTTAAATTATTTGAGAGGCATATACTACTAAAAATAAGATCTTTCCATCAGAGAGAATGTGTGTTTTAAATTTAGGTGAATTTGGCCATGTTACTGAATTGCCTCCATTTTCATTCTTGCCAAAAATATGGGAGGGTTGAATCTGGTATAATACATATTTTCTTGGAACTTGGAACTATTTGGGGGATAAAATTACCAGTTACTAAACACTTTTCTCGCCCTTTATTTTTCCTTAAAGCCACATACTAAGACACTCCCTGGTCCTTTTATTTTCACTTTTGTGGAAGTGCTTGATTTTGGTTCTGTATTTTGGGGAGTAACATAGAATTATTCACCAGAATACTGATAGCCTGGGTTAAGATGTTAGAAGTTGTTCTAATAAATAACTCATTCCAATGATTACCTGGCAGAGAATTGTGGATCTCCTGATAAGACTCTGCATCTATGCCACGTTGGAAGTTTAATACCAAATTCAAATCATGTAGTAGTTATAGTCTCTTAGGTTCTTAGCTCATAAATTTTGTTAAAATAAATGATGCCAGTAATATTCTAACAATGATGGGGTATCATTTTTTATCCATAGTTATTGGGGGTCTGTTACTTAAGAGTTTAGATGCATAGCTTCAAACTCCAGGTTCTTCCTTAACTAGGTAAGAGTAACACATTTTCCTTTTCACCAGGCAGGCAAACCAAGTTGTAAATGTCACTCATGAAGAATATCCTCAAATGTTATAATATGTGATTAGATTAGATGAAATTCAAAGCAAGAGCATACTTCTGAGTATATTCTCAGAAATTCACGTCATAATTTTCCTTATTTGAGATCATCTTTATTAGTAAAGTGCTAACATTTTAGATGATACTAACATTTTAATAAATATATTATTTCCTGACTCTCTTCATGGTGTTTAGTTTTGAAAAACTCTTTTGACAATTCTATAAACTTCAACAATTTTTTTCTCAGCTTTAATTAGACTTGTAGGGTAAAATGTTTTCCTAATCATTGTGGCAAGTGGACCAAAAAGTAGGATAAGCTCCTTCATGGGAAAGGAAATAAAATAATTAAACAATAGCATTGAGAGTTAATTAAAGTGACTATAATGAGTGGATAAGTTCATATTATAGGTTATTCTGAAATCTGACTTAAAATATGAATTATTAACTTATTGACTAATCACAAGGCAATTAGCTCCTCATGGAGACACCAAAATTCTTTGAGTAAATAAAGAATTGTAACAAGTGTTATTAGGAGACACAGTCAACTTAGACATTAGAAACTAATTTTGATTCTTATGCAAATAGTGGAAATCAACAGGAGAATGTGTAAAAGAAAATTATTAGGAAAATATGAAAAAGTTTCAGTTAGAAACAATTCCTCCTGTGAAAGTACATAAGACTGTGACCAAAGATGAAGTATAACATCAATAGATCTTACTTTTATTTGTTCATTGGTTTATTCATCCTATTTACTGGCTCCAGTATAGCTCTCAGTATTATGCTGTCATTGACCAACCATGTATTATGGGCTGATCAGCAATTAGAGGGTCCAAAATGGCTAGTTAGACTGAGTGTCATAGGAAATCATGTCACTACTTATGTAAGGAATAGTATGGAACATTCTCCGGATAACAGATGGAATCATGCATAAATAAATCCTCCCTTAACCAACTTTTAGCAAGGTATCTATGCCTCAGATCATTCCTTCTGAGGTTTGCACTGTAAAGAATATGGGAAAACAAATCTAGAAACCGAGTAAATACTGAGTACATTTTGCATTAAGAATCTGATTTAGGAGAGACTTTGAGAAAACAAATTATGACAGTATGAGGCTATTCAACATTATGCAGGATTTGAAAACCATGATAAATGAAAATTGATTTGGCAGACTGGGGGTTATAGTTTTATTCTGAGACTGGGTTTGAGTTGTGGTCTTACCATTTTCCCTCTGTGCAAACTTGAGATATTTATATTGCAAGGATAATAACCTTTTAGCTACCATATCAGTTAATATGATTATAGATTCAGCTAACTTAGCCTGCTAATTTAGGTGAACCTATGAAGACAACATTTGTTTACTGGGCAAGAAGTCTACAGGTACTTGGTTACAGGGTTAGCCAAACAATTCAACAAAAGTGTGAAGATTCTAGATTCTCTATGACTTCTTTTATTTTCCTTCCATGGTTGAATAACAATAGTAGTGGCTCTAGACATATCATCCTCACAATTTAATCCAATGAAATCCAGTAAGAGCAGGCAAAGGTATGACATAAAAGAGGAGGGAGAGAAGGAAGGATTGAGAGAGAGAGGGAGAAAGAGAGAGAATGTGAGGAGAGGGGTGACAGGGGAGTTCCTTGTCCAAAAATGAATTCCATGGCCACTTCTAGGTGTAAGAGAGGCTGGAAAAGAAAGTTTTTGACTCATATCTTCTATAGCAGGATCTATAGCAGGTAGACAGACAATAGAGATGGACCTGACAAAGCTGATCACAAACACTTTGCAAAGGTCTGCTATTACTTGCATAAGCCCAGTGAGACCAAACATACACACACAGAAGTCAGGTTAGTTAGAGAGATTACTCCTAGATAGGCAGCAAGAATAAACAGAAACCTAGGATCCATGGCAAGCTAGTCCTTAAAGGCTCAGGGGAGCTATGTAGAGTGGATGGAGTCTTGTCTGTTTGTGCCCCACACTGCACTACAGTTGAGGGATGTGGAAAGCACTCTGCTCTGAGGTCATGTGCTTGAAGTGCTACCCAGGGTATGCTGAGATCAGTCATTGCAGAATGTCCTTTTTCAAGAGGAAGGAGGATGCAGCCTGGCTTGTTACAGACATTTCTTTCTTACCTAAGTTGTTGCATCCTCAGTATATTCTCCCAAGAAATTTTAAACAAAGAGGGGAAAAATGGGTCGGCTAATGCCATCAGAGACCTGCCTTGCTATACATCTCAGACTATAACTGTAATATTAAGTGATGAAACATATAATTTTTACAGGTGAGAGTTGCAAATATCAAAAGTAGTAACAATTAGTTATTACTTTTATTTTCCTTGAAGAGAAAGTGTTTTAATAGACTTTGTAGCTTCCTTTCAACATTTAGGTGTTGTGATACATGTAACACTATGAAAGAACAGAAAAATAATTATAAAATTTCTATTCACATTACATCTGCTCTAAAATGATATTCACCCGGTGAGGCAGTGAGTTCACCATTAGTAAAAAAATTTCAGTAAAATTGAGATGACACCTGTTATGGCTGTGTCTAGGTGCACCTCCTCCAAGCCTCATGTGGTCAGAGATGGGGCTTTCCAGAGGTGGCTGGATCTAAAGTATGTGAAGGATTAAGTATGAGATGCTGGGCTCAAGGGCGTGTGATTATTCATTAGTTCACTGATTGGTTTGGCATAATTCTGGGTGTGGATAATGGGAAGGCCCACCCTGGGTGTGAGTGCTACCCACTCTAAGGGTGTGTAGCCTGGATAGAATATAAGGGATGGAAAGAGGGCTGCCATGGTCGTTTGTTGCTGGTTGCTTGCTGCTTCACACTTTGCTGCTTTGCTGCCTTCTGCCCACCATGAACCGTTTCCCCCTGCGATGTCCCTCTGTCAGGCCAACTTGCCTGTGTGAACCGAAACTTCTACAAACTGTGAAACTACAATAAACCTTTCCTCCTTTAACATTAAGTGTTGGGTATCTTGTCTCAGCAATGAGAAAAGTAAGACAACCCCTTTTTCTTTGGGGCTTAATCTGTCAGATATCTTGGGTTAGATATGTAAAATTCCTTCCAATCGAAGTTGCTGTTATCCTATAGTAGCGAGTTCAAAGGATGAGATTCTTCTCTTTGCTTAACATTTGTGTTCCATTCGTGTTTAAATTGCAAGGCTCTGGCTGGATTCAGAATTTCTAAAAGAGGGAATATTAAAATTCTAACCATAAAACTCTGCTGGGACATGTTACTCATTCATTATTTTTGGAGAATTATTTTTGCTTAGATATAGAAGGGTAGAAGATAATAGTATTTTTCTTGTTTATTTTTTCCTTTTCATTTTAGATTATGACATTTTAAATATCTATATATCTTCAAGATAAAAAATGAATATTATGGTTAGTAATTTTCCCTAAACTTCCCTACTGGATTATATATTCCTAAACAGCTGTATAGTTCTCATTTTCTGCACTTCTCTTTTGCATGTGTATTCTCTCTTCCTTCGTTAGGATTTGGTAAGAGTGTTCTGAATGTGTTAGAATGGTGTAAATGATATTTGCTGTGTATGATTTGTTTCCTCTCCCTGTGCCTGCCAGAGGAGGGAGGTGTTATATCTCTGGAGACTCTTTTACCAAGTCCATGTTTTAAATAAATGAAACTTGTACAGACTCCAGCACACCATCTTGAGATAACCTCGGGCCCTGAAGTATACTGACAAGCAGAATGATCACAGCCAAGACATAAAACTGCTTTTAAAAAGAGTAGCTGGATCAAAAGCATTACCAGCAACTGAATCCAGGGAAAAGCTGAGTTCTTCTGAAAACAGCCCTCAACCTGAGAGAAATAGTGAAAACATTTCCAAAGCTCATATTTTCATGATGCTTTAAAGCTGTCCATGGAAGTGACACAGGCAGAGCTGCTCATTGAAAAGCTCATTTAATCCCCACACCGGCATAATCATTTTTGCACTTCATATTTTCTGTTCAATCCCTTTCCACTTCACTTCCATTCCACTTATTACCCACCAAATTCAGCTCACTAGTGGCCAACAGGTTACAAAATCTTGTGCTACATTTCTATCTTACTTTGAAACTTCTCAACATTATTCAATAAAGTCGACAACTTCATCCTCCTACATGGCTTTTGTGACAGTCCATCCTCCTTTTTCTACTCCTTCCTTTCTAGCTGCTCCATCTCTATGGGTGTTTTGCTTTGTTTTTTTCTGACTCTTTTTTAATCCAACTCTTACCATTGGACTATCACTGATGTTGGATTGGGTTTCTCCTTCTACCTGTACTCTCACACAAAGGCTGAAATTCTATCTTTATCTGGTGAACAATTTGTTTTTGTAGCATAGACCTTTTCCCTTGAATTTAATCTATGTAATAATTAATAGATTTCAAACAGAATATTGCCCTGAGTTAAATTGTTAGTGATGACTGACTCCATGCCCAACTCCCTTACAACTTCCTCCTTCCACCATTTTCCCATGCTGAATTACACGATCACTTAATAATACCTGAAACCTGGGAGACAGCCTGAATACTCTTTTTTTTTCTTTTTTTATCACCTTCATATCTAATGCAAGGTTTTCAACACCATAACTGTTCTTTTTCTTTCTTACTAAACCTCAGTCACACTGGCCTAATGCATCAACTTTTTTTTTCTAGCTGAAGCACTGTTTTTGCATTTGCCATTCCTTTTTCTGGAGCATTCTTTGTCTGGTTTTTCACATAGCCCACTCCTCCTCATCCTTCAACTTTCAGCTTGAACACCACCTCATCATGTATGTCTTTCTGAAAACTTCACCTAAGGTTTTATTTGTTTTTTATTTGACTGATAGGAAGATAGTTCTTTAATTTCTGGGATTTCAGATACTTTTAAAACCAATCTATTAAAAAAAAAAACAGATGGAAAACTAGTATTTAAGAGAAGAAAGAGGTTATAATGAGCAGAGTTCCATTTAACTACCTGTCCTGAATCTTTCAACTTTCTGAGAAGAATTACAAATTCTATAACACCTAAGGCATCTGGTAGGTAACTGAAATGAATGTGATAGGCTCTCTGCAGGGCACTGGGGAATGGTGAACAAGACACACACATGCATCTGAATGTATTCAAGATGAAAGTTCTGAAACATTGTTCATGATAAGCTAAACCTATCCAAGGACTGAAAGTGGCCCTTGAATTGAAAGCTTAAGATCCACGTGTAGATGTTTCTCTTTCAGTGAATAAGTCAGGGGATTCCTGGACATATAAACATCATTTTAGGGCTTTCATATATGCATATTAAAATAATATGCAATTATACAATCAATAGCCTAGAGTTATTCTTTCTTCATTATCTCTTTAGATGCATTTCTTTTTTCTATCCCTGTCTTTGGAGTAGTAAAAATATTAATATTATATGAGCAGTATTACCTAACAGTTTCTGGAAACGGTACAAGTCAAAGTACTTGAAGGTGATGCTGAAGGAGATTCATGGAAGGATTTGAAACAGAGTGATGACTTTTGTGTTTTAGATCATAAAATTTGTGATTTAGAAGACTCATTCCTCAGCACTGTGCAATAATGCTCAGAATAAGAGGAAGAAGGGAGTTAATAATTACTGGAGTAATTTAAATGTGAACTGATGAAGGTAAAGACAGTTTGGAAAGGTTGAGAAAGTAATATTTAGCTAGAAAATTCAAATTTAAAAAGCTACTACAGACAAGTACTAAAGTTTTAAATTTGTGAACAGTTATACTAAATTGGAAAATAAAAGATGTTATTCAATAATAACTACTGCTATGGTTTAGATCTAAAATATCCCCTCAAAGTCTTGTGTGTTCAGATATGGAGCTTTTGGAGGGTGATTGGATCATGGGAGTGTCATGTTCATTAGTGGAAAAATCCATTGAGGAATTCACAGTTTGATGCACTTTTAGGAGGTAGGGTATGGTTGAAAGAAGTGGGTCACTACTGGGTTTGTGTCTTTGGAGGATGTATAAATATATATGGCTCTTTCTGTTCCTTGTGCTTCTTGGCTGCCATTGGTTGAACAGCTTTTCTTCTGCCAGGTCCTTCTGCCATGACATTTCTGCTTTGGAGCCATCCTACCATAGACTAAATCCTTTGAAACCATGAGCAAAAATAAGTTTTCTCTTTTAAATTGTGAATGTCAGACACTTTACCCTAGCGATGAAAAAAAGTAACTGGTAAAAGTACCTAGGGAAAGACTGAATAGAAGTAAGAGAACCAAACTGTTCTTAAAATCCAAGAGGAGCATGTCTCTCAATATGAGGAATACTGCCCTAAAAAGGACACATGGCAAACACATGGATATCTCTCACTGAAGCCTTAGATAAGAGACAGGGGAAAAATACTAATTCACAATTCAATGAAATGTGTGCATAGGGAGCTAAAAATATGTAGATATTTTATTTTCTTATGATTTTACTAACATGAAAAAAAGAACTTTAAAAACCTAGGAGATAAACTAAGAGTGTGTCCCTTAAACTCATTTTTCAATCTCCAAATTATGACTTTTAAAGATTGCAAAGTCATAGTTGTAGGTTATAAGCAGTTCTCTAAAGATACAAATATATATGTCATAATAATACCGTAAATCTGGTATATAAATATGTATGTATATGTGGATGAATGCATTTTTATTATTGCAGCTTGTGGTAATAGTAAGTTTGGAAAGGATTTCTTTAGGCAGTCCTTCAGTATGTCTCATTTCAACTATGATTCTCAGAGAGATTGCTATTGAGTATAAAAGGGCAAAGGACCTCTAAGCTATTGTTTAAAAGCAGGATAGTGATTAATGCTCCTTAGATACTGGTGAGAAAACGGATATTCTCCTGTTGCATCTGAGGTTATGCCCAGATAGAACTGATTTCACGCCATAATATATTATGAAGGACATAGGGCAGGAGAAATCCCCTGGATCTGTCCAAATGCTGAAACAAACCCTTCGTAGAAGCTACTGAATTCTGTCCTTTAAAATGCATTGTGGCTAATGCAGAAAGCTTAATTTTGAGTAGGAACATATTGTGGTCCGCATGCCAGAATGTGATTGTTTTGGTGTTAAGTGTGTAGATCAGGAATCACCAAAGTGAAAATGAAATAAATGTGTGAATACATCTGGATGGACAGAAACTAGAGACTGGTGGGGATGTGGTAAATTGAAAAGTGTGAGACTTTCTAAATGGGGTATGCAGTGACTAGCCACAGTTGGATATTGTCCTCGGGTGTGTGATCTTAGTGTTTCCAGTCATCTTGAATTGTCAAAAGATCTGGAAAACCAGATTTTTTTTTAATGTAAAAAGACTTATTTTTAAGTATTACCAATGTATGTTAACAAAAATTAATGATGTGTTAGTGGCCAATAATTTTATGAGCAACTTTTATTCCCATGGCTCCTGGTTTGCCTCTTTGATCAGGAATAATTTTTAACTGAAGAACTCCCTTTCTTTAAATGAAATTTATGTACAATCCAAGAAATGAAAACATTATCAACAAAGCGCCCTTCTTTGAGAGTGGAGCAGAGCTGCATCCTTATCTGCTTGCTTTTTGTCAGTATTTCTAACCCTGCTCCAAAGATTTCTAGTTCTGGAAAAACAGAAACAACAAATTTTTTTCATAAAATCAGTTGATAGCCTTTGAGAGAGGCAGATCTGACTCCTAAGTGTGGTAAGAAAAGCATCCGAAAAGGTGGGTTATTTGCTCAATAGGTTTCGAATGCTTAATAAAAATTTTTTAGGTCTCCTGGCCTTTCTAATTTTCTTCTCATCTACTTTATATGGAGGCAGGAGCAGAAGTTGACATGTACAGAAATATCTATACATTGATATATTTATTCTTTGAATGTATAGTACATACTGTTTATTGCAGAACATTTATTTCCTAAGCAGCTTTCAAACAAAAATAACCTGTTAATATTTTCTGTCTTTGCTTTTGCCTCTTGCCCACAGTTCCCCTTTTGCTGTCTTTTATTGAACTCTTGACCTTGGGCAAAGATTCAGCTTTGCATGAAATTTTGAAAGTGACTTTTGGTGGTTTATTTGCTAAATGTGTATGATAGAAATGCAGCTTACCTTGGAGGCTCTTGGGGTTTTTAACTTACCATGCCAGAAAGCAGAGTGATCTGAGGTAACTCAGCTAATGTCTCCCAGCTGTGGAGGAAAAGTGTGAACAGCTCTGTCAGGAGAGCTGCCTTTTTCTCGTCTTTGCAGACTCTACCCTATACTCAACCATCACTTCTCATTTGCCATGTGGACAGTGGTGATGGCAACGCTGCTCTGTTGCCCATGGAGAAGCACAATAAAGAATTTGGAGCTGGTCTTGTAGTTGCCTCGGACAAAAGAAGTTTGAGACTC
The DNA here is from genome assembly GCA_004026905.1 of Hystrix cristata. Lineage (NCBI taxonomy): Eukaryota > Metazoa > Chordata > Mammalia > Rodentia > Hystricidae > Hystrix > Hystrix cristata. Next base: position 22,717 of record PVJO010007532.1, read on the forward strand.
AGGCCTCGTCTTGAAGAACATGTAGAGAAGGCTGACAGATTGCATATATTCACAGCTTTGGCCTCAAGGTTGCTGGTCGACCAATCAGTAATACAAGGAGAAATGGCATTTCTGTCATTTCTAGCATCAAGATTCTTTCCAGGTGAGCAAATTAAATGCTATCACTTAGTCCTGGGAGCAATTCAGCATTTCTTGGTAAATCTCCAAAGCATTTTTTTCTTAGAATGCTTGAGCTGTTACATGATCAAAGCTGTTGGAGGAAGTGACAGGAACATAAGAAACAAAAATTTTCAGAAATAAATATTAAATTTTAGCCATGGGGCAATAGTTGTCAACCTTAATGCTTAAATAAAAACCAGAAAAAAAATAAATAAAAACCAGGTGTTGAGTGACTATGTATTCTTGACACTATTTGTAGCAAACACTAAAGCAGCTGCCCTCTGTGTCTTCTTTCGTGTAGCAAAAGCCACATTTATTGATAGAGGATTATTATATATGACAAAATTCTGATGTGTGAAGGAGAAAGCTGACCGATGATTTTCAAGAAGGACTTTACTTCATGATTAAAGGTGACATGGGAAAGAAAATCTATTTTCTCTCCTTTCTTCTAATCTTTTAACATTAAAATGAAGCTTCACAAGAGCAGATACCACCTTCATTTATGGTTATGTTCCTATGCTTATGACAAAGACTGGTACTTAGGATTTCCTCATAACTTGAGGGGCAATGCTGGGCATTGAACTCAGGGCCTTTGTGCTTGCTAGGCAAGTGCTTTACTACTGAGCTAAGTCCCCAACCTTCTCATAATATTTACTTAATAACTGAATACAAGTATTTGTAAGAGATGGTAATACTTAGAATGGGAACAAGCTTTACAATTTTTTTGGGGGGTGCTGGGGGTCAAACTCAGGACCTTGTGCTTGTGAGACAAGCACTCTAACCACTGAACCAAATCCCCTGCAAGCTGTACAGTCTTGAAGCACCAATCATTATGAGACCAGGCAATCACCCAAGCATGGCATAGAGGAGGTTCTGTGATGACACCATTAATTACTGAGACAGACTTATAGAAAGTTACCTCTGCATTCCTAGTACATATTATATACTGAACTCCTTATTGTTTTATATTCATTGTTTCATTCAACAAACATTTGTTGAGTGTTCAATCTGGGCTGGAATTCATTTTAAACTCAAGAGATACAGCGGGGAATAAAGCAAAGTCCTTATGTCCATTCTAACGGAAAGAGACAGACAATGATCACATTCATGAGTAAATGTTTCATTTGATGGTTGGCATCACATGCACAAAAAAATAAAGCTGAGTGTGGAGGACTAGGAAGTTCTGGGCTTTCCTGGGAAGGGTTTGTTGCTCTTTTACATAAGGTGGTCTAGGAAGACTGCTGAAAAAAATGACAAATAGGAATGAAAAAAGCAAAAGAGATGGTCCTGACATTATGTGAAATAGGAGAACATTCTGGGCAGAAGAAAGAGAAATGAAGATGACTTGAGGTAAGAGCACGCTTAGTGGGGTTGAAAGATTAAAGCCTGCTTGTGTGATTACACCAAAGTGAGTGAGAAGGGTGTAAGCTCACAGGGGTGGTGGGCAGCCAGCTCAGAGGAACCATAAGCTATTTTAAGGACTTCGACTTTACTCTGCCTAAGAGGAGAGACCGTCAACGTGAAGGAAAACTTAAACAGAAGAGTAAATTAATGTGGCATGTTTTTAATGAATCCCTTTGGGTATTGTATTAATAAATAACTAGAGGGTAAAGAAAAACAGGCAACCATTTAGAAGAATTTTAGAATGACACAGCCAAAAGATGATGATGCATTAGATCATGGAGAAGCTGGCGAAGATAGTGAGATCAGGTGTATATTTTAGGGACAGAACCATATTTTCTGAGACAGTTTTGATGAAAGACTAAGAATATATACTTTTGTTTTAGATATTAAAAAATTATTTGACCACTCACTTCCCATTTATTTAGCATATTTATGACCACATTTCAAGCTTGATATTTTAAAAACTTTTAAAGGAATTTGCTGTTTTATAGTTGGGATTAAATAGTCCTTGAAAATGATAATTATTTCTGTAATAATCACTTCTAATTTTAGCAATACAGTTACGCTCTTTATGGCACTTTGTGACTGGCCTGTTTGAATAAGATCATCAAGTTTCATACATGTTATCACATATATTTATATTCATCTTTTAGCTGAATAATATTTCATTGTATAAATATGCCCCATTTTGATTATCCACCCATCAGTTAATGACCTATTTCTACTTTTGGGCTATTGTGAATAGTATTTGTGATATGAAGCTTGATTGTATCAACTTGATTGGCTTGTGAGCCATCCAGGAGACAGGCAAAGCACCCATCTGGGGGTGTCTCTGTGGGCCATGGACATGTGGCCTTGGGCACCTTTAGTAGGTGAATGAATAAACAAACTGTGTGCCATCCAGACAATGGAATTTGATTCTGCAATAGAACAAAATTATCTATTAGGCTACAGAAGGGTGTGGTGGAAACTTAGATCAATAATGCTAAGTAAAAGAAGCCAATCTGAAAAGATTATCTATTTCATGATACCGAATATATTACATTCAAGAAAAGACAAAATTATGCACAGGACCAAAAATGGTCTCCAGGAGTTAAGGCTATAGATTTAAGGAATGAATAGATGGTGCATGGAGGATTTTTAGACTAGAATGACTACTCTGTATGATAGTCTGATCATGGATATATGTCTTATACATTTTTCAAAGCCCATAAAAATGCAGAATACAAAGAATGAGCCCTAAGATAATCAGTGAACTTGAGTTGGTTATCAATCATAACAAACATACCTTATTGGTATGGATATTAATAATATGGGAAACCATGTGGGAAGTGTGTATGGGGGGGGTGTCTCTGGGAACTATGTACTTACTTCCAAATATTTCTGTAAATCAAAAACTGTTCTAAAAATAAATATTATGAATTGTTTCAAAATTCAATTTAAGCAATACACCCAACCACTGTAAAAGGTAAGATTTCACACCATTTATCAGAAAAGTATAGCTCTTTGGATATGCCCTTCTCAAATCACTACATTTTAGAAATCTTTGTATGCCCACAACTAGAAATCCATTTGGGTGGTTTTTTCACAAACACAAGGTCAATGGCTTCAAAAATAAAATTTAGGCTCTAACTCATAAAAGACAAAAGTACTTTATTACTTTTAAATGACAGTTTTTTTCAAAATTGACTTATTAAAGTCTTAAAAATTCTTAAGATTTAGCTTCATTTGCCACAATAAGGTTCAGAAGTATAAGAAGTCTCCATGCTTAGCAGCTTTGCATATAGCTGAGATTCAGAGGAATTTAATTTCAGATAACAGCCATAGTACATTTAAGCCGTAAGTTATTTTTGCACTTTCTAAATCATGCTCACACCCCCAGGGAGTTTGTTCCTTTAGAAAATAAGAAATTCTGTACCAGTGAATACTGAAATAGACAACTGAGCATTGCTATCCTTTCCTGTTTTTCTGTGAGGATTTATGGCAGATCAAACTTGTTCATCATCATCACTTCTCTTCAAAAATTATGATAATTCAAGTCAATCACCATGAAAGTGAGTTTATTTAAACTGTAGGCAAGATTCTAGGCTGGATCTTATGGCCCCAGACCACAAGGAATATTGTCTGATAGAAGGTTAAAAAAAGCAAAGAATTTAGAACTAGTGAAGCTCAAAAACAGCTCAGTTTGTTAGCTCTGTCCACATTGGTTTTACAGCAATAGCCATTACTCACAGGTTTTCTGGCTACCCATTCTTTTTTCTCCTTAAAACCCACATAGCATCCTTGCTTGGAAATCCAATAGTTTCTGATCATTGTGTCTTAACCACCCCCATCCACAGCACATATGTAAGAATGACAACGTAGAAGGAGTTGCAGTCTACTATTCCAGGCTTGTGAAATCTGTCAAGTAGTCTTCTGGGCACTGATTTTTACTTAGTACAGAATCTCAGTGTAGAAATAGCTCACCTTATCAGATCCATTTATTTAGGATTATGTGAAAGAAAGGTGCTATTTCTTTGCTACTGTATTTTGTCTCACTACCCTTTCTTGTTAGTTTTCATTTTCGTATGTAATTTTCCATGTAGATGCTAGAAAATAAAGCAAGAAACAGATTCAAAGAATCCCCTATGTATTTAATTATTAGCTTTAAGAATAAGTGATTCACTCACTCCACAAAGAATGGCTATTATCAACAAATCAGCCAATAACAAATGCTGGAGGTGCTGTGGAGAAAAAGGAAACTTTTCCACTGTTGGTTGGAATGTAGACTGGTACAACCGCTATGGAAATCAGTGTGGAGATTCCTCAGGGAACTAGGACTAGAGGTTCCATTTGACCCAGCTATTCCGCTTCTCAGTATCTTCCCAAAAGAATTAAAAGCATCATACCGCAGCGATATATGCACACCCATGTTTATAGCAGCGCAGTTTGTAATAGCTAAATCTTGGAAGCAGCCCAAATGCCGATCAACAGCAGAATGGATATAAAGAAAATGTGGGTTTTTTTATACAATGGAGTACTACTCTGCCATAAAGAATGATAAACTTGAGATATTCCTAGGTAAACGGATGCATCTTGAGACCATACTCTTAAGTGAAATAAATCGGACACACGTTTAAATACTTCATTCTTTCTCTGGTGTGAGAAACTGAAGTGTAAATAAAGACTAAAATGTATTGTATTGGGAAAGGGAAGACAATGTCCAAATGGGAAAGGGAACAAGGGAGGGGGAAAGGAACAGAGGGACAATAGAAATAAGAAATGGAAAGAAAAAATGGAAACAAAGCTTTTGTAAATAGGGAGAGAGGAGGGGGTGAGGGGAGGGGAATGGGAAAAAAGAAGCAACAAGATATGTCATGCACAGTTACAAATCCCCTATGATGAATGTTATCACTATGTACATCTAAAATGTACCATTAAAATAAAATTACAAAAAAGAATAGGTGATTCTGATCACTTTTATAAGGTTGTAACTGCCAGTTTTCTTAATGAAAAGCTATTCCTCCTTTTATAATTAATTAGTATTTATAAGGAGATGCTTTGAGGGTGTGTAAATGTTTTGTCCTTCATGAAAATTTCACACACTAACTTGCATACACACTGCTCATTCTTGCCTGGATCAAGTTTTACTATGATGGTTGCAAAAGTGGCAATTTCCAAAATCATTTCTTTTGCCCCTCATGTAATGCATTAAGAAAGACAAAACATCGTAATTGAAGTGTTCTTGCCCCAAATACATGACTTTAATCATGAAAACATTAGATAAGCCGAATTTGAGAGTATTTTACAAGAGAAATTGTCTGTAATCTTAAAAATGACAGTGTATTATATACATGTACCAACTCACCATAAAGAATGTAATGTTGTGTACTACAAACATGTGCTAACAAGAAAAACTTCAAAAATGACAATGTACCAGAAGAAAAGGAAAGACTGAGGAACCGTTATGGTCTAAGGGTCCCCTAAAAGACATGACAACCAAATGCAATGTATGGCTTTGCAGTAATTACCAAACCAAAACTTTGTCATAAAGACACTACTAGGATAGTTGACAAGAATTCAGATATTGCTAAAAATTAGATAATATGGTAGTCAATGTTACATTTCACAAATATAACTACATTGTGGTTCTGCAAGGAGAATATTGTTGTTTGAAAGTGCATATGATTATTAAGGAGTAATGGAAGATGATACTGGTAATGTTTTCGCAAATGGTTCGGGAAACAGTATGCATAATGAAAGCAAGAGTGATAAGCTGTGGGGGACAAAATGTTAACAGTGAGAGAATCTACATAAAGGGTCAGCAGGAACTCTGTGCACTAATCTTGAAAATATTTTAAAGATTTCTGAAATTATCTTTTTTTTAAAGTTAAACTACTTCCCTGCATAAAAAGGAATGTATCATGCTAAGATCTTGAACACTTATTGATATTTTAAATATGATAAATCTTACTTAACACTATATAAAAGTCTGCTGTTTGGATTTATACTTCTTAATTGGAATAACTTTTCTTTATATGTACTCTTCAATTGTGGAGAAACCCTTACTGGAACAAGTTATTGACTATAGGCTTTATTTGAATTTCACTAGTCTTTTTTTTTCTCTTTTCTGATTCCTACTCACCCTATTTGTTTATTTCTCCTTCCTGATACACTTTTTGCTTATTATAGGTGACAAATTCTGAGTTTATGGTTAGTGAAAAGGTAGCATTTCTATTGTACTCCCAGTAAGATGGACAGAGACTTTTCTGTAAAAACCATTCTTTCTTGGCACACAAAAAGGATATACTCTTGATAAAAGTCCAATTCTTCCAAAGACACAATAAGGCAAACGAATTTTGCATTGAAATATGATGACGAAGAACATTATCGCATCGGGTGATTTACCACTAAGGAGATTAATTTGCTATGAGCAATTCACTATACTGACCCTCTGAAATTTAGCAACTTTAGTGCCCAAAGGGTAGGAGACACCATAGTGTCCAGGAAGCATGATGCTAAGTTACATCACTGGTTTCCTTAGCCTTGTGAATTGAAGTGAACAAGCCCTATCCAGTCCTAGCACTTTCTCCTGCCTTCAGAAACATGATTATACCAAAGCCAGGTTCAATATAGGAAGGTAGTCGATTTGGAGAACTGTGTGGGAAAAGAAAGGATACAATTCCTTACCATTCACAGGAGCCCATTTTCATTCTGCAGTGCCTTGAGATGCCTGATTCATCCAGAACACCCAAAAAAATCTCGTTATTACCAGCTCTGGTGTGCTGATGTTCAGAAAATCCCGGAACAGTCAGAGTTAGATTGAACAGGACTGATCCTGGAAGTTCCTGTATATTCTTGCCAATGAGAAATGCTCTTATAGTAACTACTTTTCCTCAGAAGAAATATCTGAATTTAAAGATACATTAAACGTCTCATTACAGCATACTTGTGACTTTGAAAAGAGCATTATAAACTTTATGGCCATTGAAGAAACCCCCTATGTAAAAGAATTTATGGAGATTGAAACTGTATTGATATTTTGGGTATTAAGAAATACCAATTTTTCTACTTTATTTTTTCAAGATCTTAAGATATTATGGAGTTTTGTCAATTTTCTGATCAACTTTTTTTAAGTTATAGGTAAACTCATAACCATAACAGTTTTGTTGATGTTAGATTTGTAGTGTCTAGTGAAAAAAAGTCATTTTTCTTTCATAAATGTATACATTTCTTCATTGTCTGTGTATTTATTTTTGGAATCAGAATCTAAACTTGAAATTTTCTTACATATATTTCAACTGGAATTTTTATTTCATTTTATACTTTTTTTGTTCTGAAACAATTATACCTTCATAGGACGTTGCAAAAATAGTAGAGTGTCCTGATGTATTAGCTACTTTTCTAGATTCAGTGGTTTGCAAGACAGCAGATTTAATACTGGACAAGTACAAGTTACAGCATTCATACACACAAGCCAAATGCAGGAAGAGGACAGAATGTCTGTCTATGCACAGGAGACCTGAAGGATCCAATCAAGGCCTGGGAGCCCACAGCACTATCCCATGTAAAGCCATGTCTGCACTAAAATGCTGAAGAAATCTGTTCTGGAACTAGGACACAATGCTTGCAGTGGAGATGAAGACCAGAGCTCCTTTGAAGCGAACAGCAGCCACCCCCAGGACCACCCCGAGGTCCTCCTGTGAGAGGAGGAAAACAGCTGAGTGCCCTTCAAGAGAACCAGGCACAACAGAACTTCTCCTGGGAAACAGCCGGCCCTGTCCTCTGCTCCCGTTCTCCTATATGTTGTGGTGGCAGTAAACTTCAGGTGGATCCTCTGTTCCCAGAACACACCAACTCAGTCCAGCTGGGCGTTCCTACTCAAGTTGCCCACAGTAATAAGTCCACCACACCTGGGTGCTCTTTGTTCAGTTTCTTCTAATGACAACATATTACATAATTGCAGTACAGTATCAAAACCAGGAGACTGATATCAGTATAATACAATATGAAATTGAATAGTGCTCAGATTTCCCAAATTTTAGCGTGCACTCATTTGCGTGTATATATGTATGTGTATGTGCAGCTCTGCATGATTTTACCCTGTGTATTGATTCATGCAACTGTACCATAACTGAAACACACAATTATTTCCTTAAGGTAAAGAAACTGTTATATGCCCACCCCTCATCTAGTCTCTGTCTCCTGGTGTGATCATGATGTCTTATTTACTGCTACCATTGTCTTAGATTGATCAAAGTGTGTTTCTTCTGCCCGAAATTTCAAGCTGTAAATCTGGTATAAAAGCTCTTCCTTGATAGGGCTGAAGTAGTCCTTGAAATGTAGCTCTTAACCAGATAAAAAGTTTCTACGTGGGATAATATTTAACTCAAGATTTGATTTTGTAAAGCTTTTAATAAATGATGCAAGGAAGTGGAGAAAATTCTAAAGTTTCCATAGTAGATACTAATTAAGTAATTTCCTCTAAAGAAAAGAATGGTCTTTGCAAAACGTATGAAGAAATGTCTGGGCAGCAGCCCTCAGAAGACTTGGGAGTGAGTTGGTGCCAGAACTCATGAGGAAGGGAGGGATTCATCTGTAAGACAAGGCAGGGTCGTGTTGATTTCCGTGTCAAAGGGAAAGGAAGTAAATGGCCGTAGCACATTTTAAGTTGTGTGGATGCTCAACATTCTCTTTAAGGTTATTTATCTTGCTGTAGTTTAAGCCTTCTTTCACCTCACCCCAGAACACTTCAATAAACTCACCTTCATTCATAAGTCTTTTTTCAGTGTATTCATTTATCCAGTCAGCAAATTTTATATATACACCATGTTACGTAGTTTGAGATTATAGTGGTGAGCAGTCTGTGTCTGACGTATTACTGTGGAACTTAGATTTTTCTTAGAAAGAGGCAATAAACAGATAAATACTTGTTGGCTACTATCAAATATTATGAGCAAAAATAAGACTCCAGATATTGAGCAAGAGAGAGAGAGGGTGAGTGGTTGGAGGAGGTGACATTTCAGCAGAGACCCAAATGCAGTGAGAGTATTCTCCATGCAGATATCTGCAGATTACAGGTAGAAGGAACCACGAGTGTAAAGGCCTCTGAGCTGAAAGTGAGCTTGTCCATTTAAAAAACAGAAAATGGGCCAGTGTGCATTGGCAGCACAAGAAACAGGGAGCATTTTAGAAAATGAAGCACATGATTGTTGTGGAAAATAAGAAAGGACTGAGTTTCACAGAGTGCAGTGAGTGGAACAGAGGAAACTTCTAGAACTCAGAAGTCAGAAACTTGGGGCTGGGGATTTAGCTCAGTGATTAGAGTGCTTGCCTTGTAAGCACAAGGGCCTGAGTTCCATCCCCGGCACCACAAAAACAAAACAAAACAAAACAAAAAAGTCAGAAACTTGTGCTGGTTCTGAGACTGTAAACCATCATTTTCCATTCATATGTCACAAGCGTTAAATACTACTTTCAACTGCTCAAAACACAGGGATTGAAGGAACTGAAGACATTTTGTCTCATTTTGGAGAGGGAATGAGGTTCTAAGTGATCTATGGGTTCCTGACATATGAGGTTTTAGTCATCCTTGAACCTTCATCAAATTTTTTATTTTGGGTCATAATAGCTTTGGAAGAAGCTGGTATATCACTGCAGTGTTTCTGTCCTTCCCAAAAAAGATTCATTCCATTTTAACAGTAAAATCACTCGTCTGTAAACTACATGAGAATGATACATTTGTCTCCTTTACACTTTTTCCATTTCCTACAAAAGTGCCTGTAGAGTTTTATCATGAATAAATGTTGGATTTTGTCAAATGCTTTTTCTGCATCTATTGAGATGATCATGTGATATTTTTGTCATTGACTCTGTTGATATGGTGTATTACATGTATTGATTTGCGTATGTTGAACCATCCCTGCAAACCTGGGACGGATCCTACTTGGTCATAGTGTATGATCTTCTTGAGAATTTGTTTCATTGACCTAATAGGACTAGATGGTCTATATCTAGATCTAATAAAATCCATCTATGACAAAACAATGGTCAACATCACACTAAATGCTTAGAAACTGAAAGCTTTGATACTAAAATCTGGAACAAGACAAGGGTGTCCACTATCACCTCTATTATTCAATATAGTTCTAGAAACATTAGTCAGAGCAATCATGCAAGAGAAAGAAATAAAATAAATAAAGATGGGAAAAGAAGAAGTTAAACTATCATTATTTGCAGATGACATGATACTCTACATAGAAGACCCCAAATATTCCACCAAAAAATTTCTAGGTTTAATAACTAAATTCAGTTGCATAGCTGGATACAAAGTCAATACCGAAAAGTCAATAGCATTCCTATATACAAATAACAAAGTCATAGAGAAAGAAATAATAGAAGATATACCTTTTGCAATCACATTAAAATAAACTAAATACTTAGGAATTTATTTAACAAAGCAAGTAAAGGATCTTTTCATTGAAAACTAGATTACTCTAAAAAAGGAAATTGAAAGGGATATTGGACAATGGAAAAATATCCCGTGGTCCTGGATAGGAAGAATGAACAGTGAAAATGGCCATACTTCCTAAATTACTATACAGATTTAATGTGATTCCAATCAAAATACCAACAACATACTTCACAAAATTAGAGAAAACAATCATGAAATTTATCTGGAACCAGAAGAGACCAAGAATAGCAAAAACAATCCTGGGCAACAGGGACAAGGGAGGGAGCATCACAATCCCTGACCTGAAATTATGCTATAAAGCTTCTGTGATAAAAAACAGCATGGTACTGGCACAAAGACAGACCCAAGAACCAATGTAACAGGCTAGAAGATGCAGAAACAACTCCAAACACACTTAAATACCTCATCTTTGACAAAGGAGCCAAACACCCTCATTGAAAGAAAGACAGCCTCTTTAATGAATGGTGCTGGAAAAATTGGCTTGCCACATGCCCAAAACTAAAATTAGATACATGTCTGTCACCATGTACTAAGCTAAAATCAAAGTGGATCAAAGATCTAAACATTAAAACAGAAACATTAAGTCTACTGGAGAATAGAATAGAAAGAACTCTAGAAGACATAGGGGTAGGAAAAAAAATTTATGAACAGAACCCAGACTGTACAGGAAACAATACAAAGAATCAGTGCTCGGGACCACATCCTATTAAAAGACTTTTGCACAGCAAAAGAAATCACCAATAGAGTGGGGCAAAAACCCACAGAGTAGGAAAAATATTTTGCCAGCTGTCCCTCAGACAAAGGTTTAACATCTAGGATTTATAAAGAATTAAAAAAAAAAAAGCCCAAATGTAAAGACCCTATCCAAAAATGGGTATCTGAAATGAATAAATATTTTTCAGACAAAGAAATAAAAATAGCAAATAAATATATGAAAAAATGTTCAACATCATTGGTCATTTGAGAGATGCAAATCAAAACAACACTAAGATTCCATCTCACTCCAGAAAGAGTAGCTATTATAAAGAAATCAACCAATAACAAATGCTGGTGGGGCTGTTGGGAAAAAGAACCCTCCTCCACTGTTGGTGGAAATATAGATTGGTCCAAACACTGTGGCAATCAGTGAGGAGATTCCTCAGAATACTTCAACTAGAGGTTCCATTTGACCCACCTATTCCTCTGCTTGGTATCTTCCCAGAAGAAGTAAAATCATCAAACCACAGCGAAATTTGCACACTCATGTTCGTAGCAACACTATTTGTAATTGCTAAGTCTTGGAAACAACCTAAATGCCCAACAACCAATGAATGACTAAAGAAGATGTGGTTTTTCTACACAATAGAGTACTACTCTGCCATAAAAAGGATAAACTAGAGATATTTGTAGGTAAATGGATGCATCTTGAGAGCATACTCTTAAGTAAAATAAATCAGACACTCATGAGTACACATCGAATTGTTTCTCTTGTATGAGAAACCGTATGTGTCAATAAAGACAAAGAGGTATAAAAGATGTTATGCAAAAAAAGGATAGTATTCAAAAGAGGAGAACTAGATAGGAAGAAGAGGGAAAAGAAGGAAGGGAAAAAGAAAAGAAAGGAGAAAAGGAAAAATGTTAAAATGTAAATAAACCTGCTATAAATAGGGAAGGGAGGGAGAACGGAAGGGAGGGCTGGGGAAGAGCAGGGAAAACCAAGATGTATCATGTACAGGTACAAATTAACTATGGTGAACATGATCACTATGTACACAGTGTACCAATACATGTTCCTAGTAAATAAAATTTTTTTAAAAATGTATTTTTCCACTCTTCAAAAAAAAAAGAAGTGTGCCTGGCATATAATAAGACCTTAATAAATACTTGCCAAAGAAATTAAAATAACAACCAATCAATAATTCCGTTTTGAAATCCAAGCAGTGCACATATCTATCTTTTAAGAATTAAATTTGTTTGTTAAAAATTGTAATACGGGTAATTAAATTTTAGTCATTTTCCTCTAGCCAGAAGGCAAATGCTATACGGCCTGCTGTTTCACCTTGGTTTCCTAGATAGAACATTTGTTTTAGAAAAATATATTTAATTTTATCACAGAACATCTGTAATAATCGCCAATATTTTCAAGTAATAAACGCTTAATTTAGATAGACAATGTTCTCATCCAGATTTTGTGACATATTATAGACAAGTATCAGTTCAAATAGTGTCAATCTAAATTGAAAATGTGCCAGGTTTGTTAACACCAGCATTAACAGACTTTTTAATTAAGTCGCTGATTCTGTCAATAATATGGTTTACTTTTTTACGAAAAGGGTTGCATAAGCACTTCTTTTTGAGAAATAGCTTTTATTCCATAACTTTTATTTCTTACAGGTGTGGAGTGGGGCAAAGAGTCAGCAAATTTACAAGAACCCCAGCAAAGCTTCATGGCATATCCTTTACTCCTCTAAAAAATAGATGTTCTAATTTTCTTCAAAAAAAAAATGACTTGCTTGTGAGGGACTTTAAATCAGTTAAATCAGTTAAAATCTACTTTTTAAATGCATGAATTAATACCTAAGGAGTCCTGGTTCTTGGAGAGATGGTTGACAGTATCTTTAGGAGTGTTTACAGTATAGCTTTCAGCGTGCTGGAAGTGAAAATTACGTTTCTCATCCTGTTTCTGTCTCATGCTTGTAAGGATTTCTACCTCTGCACTCTCATGATGTAATAAATGCTGTTCATTTCTGTACCAAATATACAGTACAAAAGGTACTTGTAGCTATAAAAACTGGATAAGATGTAATCTTCCTGCCTTAGAACTTAGATAAACCATAAAAAGGCACTTCATTTTCTGATGCAGATAATCCTTAAAAGATTGTTATTTTTTTAAATTTTAGAATCATGAAACCCAAAAGGAAATATTTTTCTAAGATATGTTGTCCATTCACATTTATTAATTTGTCTGTCAAATTATTTCATATCCAAGATTTTATTTTATGTCCAATATTTATAGAAATATTGTCTTTCTATGCTGAATGATTTGATTCAGACCCTCAAAGTGAAATTTAGATTTGTGTTAACTTATTAAACCTCCACAATTGTTTTTATATATCTTTCATTATTGTTTCATGTATTAACTTTATCTTTGTATCTGACACACTGGACATGTCATACTGCCAGCTAACTTCAGGTATGTGAGCATGTATATTTGAGAGCAGCTGAATCCAGATTTGAGCACAGAGTCATCTGTCAATCCGAAGATTTGTGAGCAAAAGAAATGTTTATTTTTGTATGCCACTGAGATTTGGTGGTTGCTTATTATACAACTGTACATTGGCAATACACAGTTTTTGTAGCCTGGAATGTTATTTTTGTTCATTGCTACAAAGATTCTTGAGGGACCAGTGTGTCCTTGAGTGGGAGGACTCAGCTCTCTGCTCCATGTATGTATCTCCCAACCTCCAGCAGGATAATCCAGCATCTTCACATGGTGAGAGGTTCAAGAGAGAGTGGAAGTACCCACGCATCCATCTCAAAGCTGACACACTGCTGCTTTTGCAGTGTTTGATTGGCCAAAGCAAGTCACAAGTTCAGCCTACATTCAAGCGTGGGGAAAGAGAATCCACTTCTTGGTAAAAGGGACTACTAAGTCAATAGGAAAAAGCAAGGACAGAAGGAGATAGGAGAATTTGGGAATATTTTTGCAATCAGTCCCCTACAAGGACTAAACTGATTCATTGGCAAAAGCTACGGTGGGGTAGATTAGCAACTAATCAAGCAACTAGAACAAATTTCCTAACATAGCTTTTAGCCCATAGTGGGGACTCCAAAAATAGTTGTTTATAGATTTTACAAATAAGCTAATCCACTGCTGTTAGGGGAGAGAAATTTCCTAGGCTTAAGAAGCCTACATTTCTGTAGTATTAAATATTAAGAATAATTCTCCCTACAAGTCATGTAGGAATAAACCATGCCAAACTTTCTTGGGGGACCAAAATAGAGACTGCACGTGATGAGTTTTCATGATTTTTATGTCCCAGATGTGTACTTTTTAATAATCGGGTTTAGAATTGTACCTATGCTTATTAGGGAAGATGATCATTATGATATTCAGGTTTTCTGTATCCTTATTGGTCTATTTACCTATTGATTATTGTAGCAAGTAGAATAAAGTCACAATAATTATGGACTTGTAAATTCCTATTTCTATTTCCTTCAATATTTGCTTCTTATACTTTAGGTGCATGCAAGTTTAGACTTCAAAGGTATGCCTAATAAATTGAATTTTTTTATTAAAAAATGACTGTCTAATAATACTTTTTACCTTGAAGTCAATTTCTTCTGAAATTAGTATACATAACTAGACCCTTAACCAAGCCCATCTCATGGGATGCACCTATTTATTTATTCATTACAGTAGAGGGGATTGAACCCCAGGCCTTTGCATGGAGCTACGTCTCTAGCCTATTTATGTATGTGCGTATGTATTTATAAATTTAAAAATTTTAAAACAGGATCTTAGTAAGTCGTTGAATTGCCCAGGATGGGTTTAATTTGGGATTCTCCCCCCTCAGGCTCCCAGTGTTCTGGGATTACTAACCTATGCCACCATGCACAGTCCCTATTTCTGTTTTCCTACCGATTTTTTGAAATATGTTTACTGGGACAAAATTTCCCCAGACTCCTCTGAAGAGAAATTTTGGCAGGCCTCATGTCTTTTCCTAGATAATAGAAGCCCAATAGTTGTTTTAGATAATAAGTACTCTTAAATGAATAATTAAGTCATCTAGTAAGATTAAAATAAAACCTTGGTGTTAAACAGAACCAAGCAGCTCATATCTCCTTCGAAAAGCTTTTGCTTCCCAAGGGTAAGGAGGGACAAGGCAGATGACTGGAAAGGTTGTTACAAATCTTGGCTCCCTGTGGGGGTGACAGCTGTGAAACAATAGGATGAGGCTGGTGCTCAACCCAGAAGCCGGGGATGTGATCATTATGAGCAAAGCTGGCTCACCAGCCAAGGGGCCTGCAGAGAGTTTCGGAGTCAGTTAATAATGTTGGAGTATTAGGGACAGAAGAGCAGGGTGTCCAACAAAGGAATTAGTAGCTCGTACCAGCAGAAGAAATTGTGTTTTCGCAAGAGGAAGCCGCACAGTCCCTGATGAAAAGTCACAGTCCCTTTTCTAGTTTCCAGATGAAGCACTTTCGGAATCAGAATCCACTGACCGAAGAGACCTGTCCCAAGGGAGAAGGGCCCGTGATGCCAAGACAAGGACACGTGGTGATGATTTCTTCAACCCTTAAAGGGAACCCATGGGCATTTGCTCGAGTGACTGTCCACTGGTGGAAAGGGAATTCCCAGACTTCTTGAAGATTTACGGGGAAGAGTCTGACTTGACATTGATGGTGGAGACCTAAACTATTGTGATGGCCTCTTTGATGGAGAGCAGCAAATGGGAGATGGTGATGAATGGAACCGAGGTCACAGTCCTTCTTATAGGGTTCACTGGGTCTGTAGGCCTACTGGGTGCTCTTCCCTAGGCTGGGAATTCGAACTGAGTTTGTTGTATGGGCAGACTGTGTAATCCCCACATTGGGTCCTTGGACTGGAGTTAAGAAGCACCGTAGTGGAGAAAGTCAAGAAGGAACCTGAAAATTTTGCCCACCCAATGTCCAAGATAGCAAATCAACATCAATACTGAATCTGGGAAGGAAGTAGCAACAGTACAGATTAGTACCAAATGTATGATTTGTGGGATACAGGACAATCATTTCCAGCATATCTCTTTCTAGTCAGCCACTCTGCCTCTGAAGAAATTGGTACAGATTTTTAAGGATAACTTTAGACTAGTGTTTCCTGACTGATGGTGATTTTGTACTCCAAGAGACATTTGTCAATCTTTGGAGACATTTTGGTTGCACAACTGTGTATATGTAGGAGGATTTAAATGACACCTAGTGGGTTGAAACCAAGGGTGACACTAAATATTCTACAATGTTAGCACCGTAGCCGATAAGAAAAAAAAATCATTCTTCCCCAAGAATCGGTAGTACCAGAGTTGAGAAACCCAGCTCTACAGCATGGTAAGTCCAGTTGGGCATCACTCTGGTCACAGCCATTGTGTTGGGTGTGGTGCATGTACTACAGCAGAGAAACAGGGCCTCGGAATCATATATGGGTGCTAATATGGAAGATGCTACCTTCCCTGGCCCATTAAAGAAAAGAGGTCAGAAATAATCTCAGTCACACCAAACAGTCACAGCGCGCTTTCATAAATTTGCTTCCGGCTGGCAGCTCCCTTGTAGTCTTCCTCCACTACAGAAAGTCAACTGGACAGAGGTCACAACATTTATGGGGCATCTCGGGTCTGATGACTGAGCAAGACAAGAGTAAACAGGCCTGGCCATCCTAACCAACACTGGGAAAGCAGACAGGCAAAGCCCACCACCAGGCTGGCCGAAGTTCTGCCTGGCCTGCTTACTAGGCTGACACGTTTCTCCGCCTAATCCCACTTCTTCTATCTCCCTTTGATGCATGTAGATCTAGACATCAGCAGATATCCTATACCCCAAACTACTTCTTGGTTTCTGGTGTTATAGAGAATCCCAGCTGCAAAACTGCCCCCTGCAGTTCTATAGAGTAACAGAAATTCAGATGTGACTATGGTGGGTTTTGTTTGTTTGTGTTTGGTTTTCTTTTCTTTTTGTTCTTTGCCCTACTGGGGCTTGAATCCTGGGCCTTCACACTGAGCTACATCCCCATCCCCTATTTTATTTTTTATTTTCAGATGGGATCTCACTAAGCGGCTGAGTTGCCCAGGTTGGGCTCTTGCAATCTTCCTACCTCAGCCTTCTCTAGTGCTGAGATCATAGTGTTTGGTTGTGTTTTATAGTATTAGTTAATACTTTTATCTGCCTTTTGATTTTAATTAAAAACAAGATTTATTTTTTCTTATTTCCTCAACCTTCCTGTCAATCCCTAGGACTAGTTGCAGATGGGCCAGCTTCCTTTGGGTGGAAAAATGCAGTTATTTTCTCTTTGCTTTCTCCCTTTTTCCTCTGGCTAGCTGGAGCCTCAGCCCTCTCCAGGGATGAGCATGCCAGGCTGTTCTCAAAGCAAACATTGCTATTAGAAGCAATACGGTCATCCCCCCAATGGCCATGAGGGCAGCGCATTCCTGTTGAATTTGTAACAGATTTGATAACCTGTGTCACACAGCTGCTTTAGCTTTTATTATGCTTAGTATTTTTCCAGTCTCTCTTTTTACATTCTCTTATTTTCAGTTTTCCTGTCTTTACCCTAGGGGTTTCTCTTATAAAAAGCAGACAAGTATCTGAAATGAATAAACATTTCTCAGATGAAGAAATAAAAATAGCAAATAAACATATGAAAAAATGTTCAACATCATTGGTCATTCGAGAGATGCAGATCAAAACAACATTAAGATACCATTTCAGTCCAGAAAGACCAGCTATTGTCAAGAAATCAACCAATAACAAGTGCTGACAGGGCGGCGGAGGAAAAAGGAACCCTCCTCCACTGTTGGTGGGAATGTAACTTAGTTCAATTACTATGGAAATCAGTGGGGAGATTCCTCAGAAAACTACAGCTAGAGGTTCCATTTGACCCAGCTATTCCTCTGCTTGGTATCTTTCCAGAAGAATAAAAATCATCATACCACAGTGATATATGCACAACCATGTTCATAGTAACACAATTTGTAATAGCTAAGTCTTGGGAACAACCTAAATGCCCAACAACCGATGAATGGCTAAAGAAGATGTGGTTTTTCTACACAATGGAGTACTATTCTGCTATAAAAAAGGACAAACTAGAGACATTTGTAGGTAAATGGATGTACCTTGAGAACATATTTGTAAGTGAAATAAATCAGACACTTATCAGTACACATCTAATTGTTCCTCTGATATGAGAAACCATAAGTGTAAATAAGGACAAAGGGGTATAATAGATATTATGTAAAAAAAAAAAGATATTATTCAAAAGAGAGGAGAACTAGATAAGGAAAAAGGGGAAAAAGAAGGAAGGTTAAAAGAAAAGTAAGATGAAAGGGAAAAAAATGGAAAAATATAAATAAACCTGTTGCAAATAAGGAAAGGTGGGGGAATGGAAGGGAGGGGAAGGGAAGAGATATATCATGTACAGGTACAAAATAACCATGTTGATTATGATCATTATGTATATAATGTACCAACACATGTTCTTGGTAAAAAAAATAAATAAATAAATAAATAAAAGTAAAAAGCAGGCAGTTGGTCAGTGTAGATGACAACATTCGATGGGTCTTGGCTGGTTCTTATGGCTGGCATTTCCGAGTAGTGGCAGGACTGAGCACCCTGCCTGGAATAGGTGTGGAGCTCGTGGAGGTGACCTGTGATACAGGTAGCTCTAAGCTCGTGTTTCTTTCGCCTTTGTAGACCCTCACCTGCCCACCTAATCAGGCTACCTTCTCAGCCTCTTCATTTCCTTTTCTCGAAATCCAGGGAATGGTCTATTGGATTATTCATATGGAAACATAAAATATGGGTTCACCTTCTCATGGAAAGTTTGCATTCTGATGAACAAGAGATCTGTTTGATTTAAAGTTAAAGAAGAAAGTATCTAGAAAGTGTTGTCTGGGGGAAGTTTTGAGGAGGCATGTCCGAGGCCTACAGAGACAGTGCACTCCAAAAATGTGCATGGGCAAGAAAAGATACTCTTCTGTATGTTCCTGGATTAAGGAATCCTACAAGGAATAGACATATTTTTATGTACTATGAACAAAAAGAGGGAGTATGATTAAAATATTAGAGTAGAAAAAATGGAGTAGGCTATGAGATTAGATAGTTTCAAATTCTACGTTGGAAAACAAGGCTACTATATCAGTTAAGATGCTTTTAGCTGTAATAGATCTTCTAACCATGGTTTAATTATTACAGTATTTAATTATTTCAAAGAACAAAAAATCGAGAAGCTTCTTTTTGTGGCAACTGTTTAAAATTTTTTAAAACCCCACGTTTCCATCCTTTTCACCATTCTCACAATTTGGAATTTGGCTTTTTGCTGTTGGTCCTAATGGCTCCCAATCACAACATTGCTGCTGTATCTCCAGTAATCATGGCCACCCCAAAGGCAGGCAATATTGGCCTGGCGGGGAGCAAGAAAGAATCTTAGAAGAAAAAAGCACTTTTAAGAACCACCCCATTCTCTAGCAGACTTCACCTTAGATCTTATTGGCTTGAACTCTATCACTTGGCTACTCCAAGCTCGAGAGGCTGAAGGAGTCGCCTTTGGTTAACTTGAATGGCACAGCCATTCTAACCACAAGCAATCCTGATCTACAGTCTCCAATACCTGTGCAAACAAAATTGGGATTCTGTTAGAAAGGGAGAAGAGAAAATGTCCGATGGGCCGTGAGTTGGTAGTATTTTCACAATAACCATGAATTTATATTTCCCATTTTTTATATAGCTGCTGTCTCATAAGTCGAATATAAACTCCATGGGGCAGGAAATGCCTCAGTCTTGACCACTTTTCTACCTTGCACACCAGAGAAGTATGACTAGCCCCTAGTAGATATTCAGTAAACATTAGTTGATTTAGTTAATATGCTTTATAAGTTTTTGCAATAGCTAAAAACTGATCTTTTCTCTGGGAAACTGGGGGATGGGGTCAACTTAGAAGCAATGTTTGAAATCATATATTTATATGAGTGTCATCAGGGTCATGATTTAGAGGGAATAGAAAATATCATGCAAGTTGATCTTACATTTATTTTAGCTTTTAAAAGACAAGCTTAAGCTGGGCAAGGTGGAACATGCTTATGATCTCAGCATACTAGATAGTCGAGGCAGGTGGATCGCAATTTTGAGCCCAGCGTGGGCAACTCAGTGACCTAGCAAGACTCTGTCTCAAAATAAAAAACAAAACAACAAAAAAAAGAGATGGATATGTGGCTCTTTGTGAAGGCCCCAAGTTCAATCTCCAGAACTAAAGGAAAAAAAAAAAGATTAAATCAGAGGACAAATTATTTCAAACAGTTATTCCTAAAATCTGTCTTAAAAGATCTGTTTAGACTGATTTTATAAGTAAAATATAGTAAGGTCCCATGAAAAGAAACAGGTAGGTCTTTGAGAATTTTGTTTCATGATACAATTAATAAAAAGAGATAACTGAAAAGGAGAATTAATACATATCAAAATTATTTTACTCTGATTTAAAAGACTATTAAACATTCTAGATATGGAATTGACTTTTCCAAAGCAACAAACTATGATATCATAAGTAGTTTTTTATAAGGAGAACCTTGACCAACAATTCCCAGCTATGATGCTGCTGTGGTCTGAGAGCAGTTTGGCCTCAAATGTTCGTGTGCTGGCAGCTTGGTTCATTTGCACCACAGTGACACTGAAGTGCTGGAAACTTTAAGAGAGTGGGCCTGATGGAAGGCAAATAGGCCGTGGGGCTCCAGCTCCATGAGCAGGTTAATGTTGTCTCAGGCGTTCTAGTGCTCATGGAACTAGATTAGTACTTTGAGAGTAGGTTGTAACTCGAAAGTACGCCTTCCAAAACAAGCCTGATGCCTCCCTTTGTCTGTCTTCTTTCATGTACCACTGGCCCTTGCACGTGCTCCTGCCACCGTGATGCCATTTCACGAGGTCTTCATCAGAGACAAGTAAATGTTGACACTGTACTCTTCAACCTCCAGAGCTATGAGCTAAGCCAACTCTTCTCTGTATTAAATAACTCAGCATCAAGTATTTTGTTTTAGTAGCACAGAGTGAACAAAGACAGTTGTGTGTGGAAACTGGGGCTCACCTGCCTCAAGAAACTTGTTCTTGACTGGAACATTCAGACAGGCAGTGGACGGACACAGCTGTGAGTAGACAAGAGTAATGATTACAAGACCAGAGGGCTGGTCAGAGTCGGCGGGGGGGGACTCAGGAAACCTCTCAGGGATAGAGGAAATAAAAGTTTGCTGGTGTTTAAAGATCTTGAAACTCTGTAAAGTTAGTTACTTTTCCTCTTAGAGCTTTTTCTCTCTTTGTAGATTATCCCACCAGGTTTTGCCTACTTGCTTCTTAGTAATTACAGAATTTGGCCATCCACTCTATTGTTCCCTGTGCCTGAGGACAAAAACAGCACTCTGAGCTTTTGACAGGAGTTAGGAATCACGGTCTCATCTTGATTATTTGATTGATGTCTCAGATCCTTCCTGAGTGGTTTTGGCAGCAATTACCAATAGATCAGAGTGAATACTCAAAATAAAATGACTTCTAGTTTTTTGTACTAACGGTCACAGCATTAGAAAAACACACAGAATGGAACTAGTAGTAGTGGACAACGCACTCTTTCATCTATCCATTCATTCATTTACCCACTATTTTATCCAAAACTAGTTAATTTCTTACTAGGTATCAGGTATTTTGTTCAGGCCTTTGTCTATTAAGAAAATGAATAATATGAGAATGGAACAGAAAATAAATTTTAGACTCGACACTATTGTAATATTTAGTAAATGTCAAATAACTAATAAATCTTAGATGTGCATTTTTATCTCATGGTTTTTTGGTTCTGCGTGCACAAAGGTGTGCTGTGCTGTGTGTAGTTAGGTTCCAAAGAAGCCTTTTTGCAAAGAAGCTGGAGAGGACCAAGAAATCCTCAGCATTCGACTCTTTCCTCTGTCTTTGCAGAACAAAGCAAGATCCAGCACAGCCCCACTTGCCTGAATGCAGGCTGCAGAGGACAAGAGCTTCCACGAGTATCTGTAGCCTCCCAAAACAACAAGCCGAACGACTCACTAGTGTCTGAAGAGGAAACAGTTTGGACATGACAGCTTGCTTCAGTGGTTTGGGGCAGTGGCAGCTATTCTGGGTTAGTGTGCTTTGCAGAGGCTTGTCTGTTTTTTAACTTCATGCCACGCTTCTGCCATCTCGATTTTTTTGACAGTCCCAGGGAAAATCCAAGCAGCGCTGACCTCTCCTTGCAGCTCTGTAACCGTGGGGCTCGTGTGGGCAGACTGGCATCTGCAGGCACATCTTTAGCAAGTTGGCAGCCTCCGTGCCCTTTGCAGGTTGCAATCAAACCTGCCTTCTACAGCAGCCTCTTTCTGGTTGATTAACTTTAATGTAATTTTAATTAAAAACCACAGTGTCAAAGGGTTTAGCTACTCGAGAAATGAGCACAGACTGCGGCCCAGTGGCAGCAGTCACTCGGAAAATGGAAATGTGTCCTGACAATGTTGTGCGGGGGCCAGATAAACAGGGTCGCTGCTGTGCTCTGACCGACGCAGGAAACAGGCAAGGGAACATCAGAACCAAGGGGCTGCTTGGTACTTCGAGGGTACAGTGTATGAATTTCAGGTGCCATCAACATTTTCGAGACCTTGTTCGGTCCTGGAAACAAATACCTTCTACCATGGCTGGCTGTGACATTCTGTTCTCCTCTTGGCATCTTGGCCTCTAAATCAATGCACAAATCTGGGTTAAATATGAATCAAATTTCAGACAGGACAAAATAGCCAAGGTTTGCTCTATTATTCAATTATAGAACTTCTCTTTTTTATTATATGTATTTTATAGGAGATGGGATTTTCAATATCTGAAATAAACTTTTCTTCCAAGGAAACACTTCCTCTGTGATACGGTTCTTGTAGTATAAACAAATAGTGCCAAGGAACTAAAACTTAATTACTTCTTCTATAGAAACATTACTGCATATTTGAAAGAGCGAGAAGAGATAATTTCGCAAATGTGTTTGGTCATACTATGTTTAAAAATAGGTTTTATTCACTTAATCTTATGCATTAGAATATAGATAATTATTTTAACATTTGTGATTAACCTAAAGATACTACCTTTTAAAAATTTCTATTTTCCTTTAATTCTCTGCTTGGCGTTAAATAACAAAGTGAAAGAATGAAATGTGGTCTTGTGTGGGCGAAGTATTCTATTAATGCCAGTGGAGTGAGTGCCTCTGTTCCATGCTGAAATGCCCTTTACTCTTCCTCAGTGTAGCTAATTTTTCAGGGCACAACTCTCAGGAGAACACCTAGTGACGTCAATTCTTCAGAGGAGAATTTCCTCCACCAGGTTTGCGGGACGCTGAGGCTGCTTTGCTGACAGATGGGGCCGGTACAGGTGGGCCCAGAGCCATCTGAGCAGAAGGGGCCCCTGGACCCTGACAGAGAGGATAGACAGAACGGTGGGGGAGAGTTTAGGAGAGTGGGCAGGGAGGGGGAGAGGAGGCACAGAGGATTTCTACACTGAACCCAGAGAGGATGAAGAGCAAAAACAAGCAGATGGGTGGACAGGGAGAGGTGCCTTGAATTGTACAATTTGCTTAAAAGACTAACAAAAAAGCAGTCTCTGCGCATAGGACTCCATCACAGAGAAGTTAGAAATTTATCTAAGATTGCCAAAGTAAAGGAAAACATGAAAAATAAATAGGAGAGTATAAAAATGAATTGTGTGTAAGCTTGTGGGATGAATCCTCTCTGCAAATCCCAGGAACCATCTAGGTGCTCTGGCTATTTCTGTTGGTAAAAGTCATTATTATCACTCTCATGTCAACTGATTTCTCTGTTAAAATACATAATATGATTTTTATTCTCAGTTCAGCAGATGACATAATCAATAAAAATGGTCTTAAAGAACAACTGGATACATGGATAAAATTCCTCTAGTGAAAAATCTTTAAAAGCAGAAAAATATCCACACTAGAATACAAACATTAAACCAGAAGATCCAAAAATACGTTCACTAGAACATTATTTTTTCAGCGTATTTATATGTGTGTTGTGGAAAAAGAGTTCTCTGAAATGAATGTAGAGAGTCCTGAGCTACATATCAGATTTTTTTTAATTGCAGGATTTTTCAGGGCATTCATGTTCTGCCTTATATATGAAGGTTTTCTCCATGGTAATGGAAATTTGGAGGGAAGCATTTCTTGAGGATACTTTACAAAGTGCACACTTTAGGCAACAGAGTTAGAGCCTCTTGAGCCAGACAAGGGCACAGGGGCTTTGTCATTGCCTGAGCAGTGACCTGAGTTTGTACTTACAGTGCACAGGCGTCTGCATTGCGCTGCAGCTTGTGTTTGACAATGGAGCAGCCCTAGATGTTCAGTTGAGGAGTCACTGTCTTTCTGTCTGTCTTAAAATGCGGGTGACCAGATGAGTGCTGTGTTTTATCTACTTTTCCATAGACACTTTGAGCTAAAGTATACATTTGTTTAGAAGTTACAATAAGAATATTTCGTAAGTGTCATGGGCTAAGCACTCATTGGAATGAGTTGTGCTCATACATGGCTGTTCTGTGTGTCCCAGCTGAACGCCCAGCATGCTCCTCAATTATTTTGGTCTTCATTTACAACTCACACAGTTGTCCTTACCACAAACTATTAATAAAAGGCCTTAAGCTTTATGAAAGCTTTTGCTTATTACTATGTCCTACTACTTGCTGTGTAATCTGAATTTAACAAATATGATTACAATTAACAAATTATCTTTCTGGTGAATATTGGATAGTAGTTATGGCATATCAGAAAGCACAAGAGTTAGCACCAATGTTGGAGATAACTTTACTAAATATCAGCAACTAAAATTGTGGATATTTTTTCTTTTGTAAGACCCATTATTGAGAGCTAGTTGTGTGCAAGTCATTTTGCTATTAACCTTGAGGGATAAAAACACGAATGCAACGAAAGAGATCCTTTAGGGGATGTATTTTCCCAAAAGTTTTGTGACTTTAACAAAAGAGAATGGAATCAGGCTGGGGATTTAGCTCAGTGGTCAGAGTGCCTGCCTTGCAAGCACAGGCCCTGAGTTCGATCCCCAGCACCAAAAAAAACCCCCAAAAAACAAATTCTATTAAAAAAAAATTGAGAGCATACTATTAAGTGAAATAAATCAGACACTTATGAGTACACATCGAATTGTTTCTCTGATATGAGAAACCATGGATGTAAAAAAAGGACGAAGAGGTGTAGTAGATATAATCTAAAAGAAAGATAATATTCCAAGGAGAGGAGCATTGGAAGGAGAGAGAGGGAGAAGCGGGAAAGGAAAAGAGGGACAGAAAAAGGAAAGGGAATTCATGGAGAAATGTGAATGTACCTGCTGTAAATAGGGAAGGGAATAGAGGGGAGGGGTGGGGAAGAGGGTGGAGAACCAAGATACACCATGTACAGGTGCAAAATAAATGTGATGAATGTAACCATTATATATACATTGTACCAATACAAGTTCTTGGTTAAAGAAAAAAAGGAGAATGGAATCAAATTGGCATTGGCAGATAGGGGTAGAGGAGGGAGGAGTTAGGGAGTATGAGGTGAATGCACAACTAGTCATACAAAAGCTCAAGCTTCCAGATGGAGAAAAGAGACCTCATTTAGATTTCATCTTATTCACGTGATGAGTGTTCGACTTGTCTTGGAAAGGGACAGCAGAGAAGGCAAGAGGAGGAAGGCAAGGCATAACTAATGTGGTAACTCGGTTCTCTCTATGAGGACATAGAGCCTGGGTCTTGGGTGATGGCCCAATTGACCTGAAAAGGAGTTAGCATTTTTCCTGCTGGATTATAGCAATAACTCCCATGTTTGTATAACAACTTTCTGAACTAATTTTTTCCATTATTGGATTTAACCCTTACAACATCTTTGGGTTGTGCTTTCATTCTAGTTTTGTAGACAAGGAAATAGGGGCTCGGTGATATTAAAGTCCTGTGGTTCTACCATCAGTGGATCACTGGCTGTGAGTCCTCTGTCTTGAATCCTTTCCATCAGCATGCGTATTAGGAAGGCAGGTGGTTTATCTGCCACAGAGTTCCTACCACGGTGCTGAATAAATAAAAGTGTTTGATAAATGCAAATCTAGATGACTCTTGTTTCCTCCGTACCCAGGGGTCATGGTTGATTATATTTCACATGGCAAGCTTTATCTTTGTTACACAAATGCCTTTTCATACTTAGTAAGCTGTAATAAAAATATTCAATTCCATTACAGAACATCCCATTTTGCTCCAGGGGTACTGCTAAGTACTTTTTGTGCTTCTTGCCAGTCTCTCCCAAGAATATAAAATCTCCTGAAAGAAGATTGTGTGTGCTGTTTGAATCTTAGGCAATTTGAGAACTCAATTCAGATAGAAAGTATATGTTTCAAATGCTAGAGAGCACTTTCCAAATAACTTATGTACTTTTTCAGGACTATCAAGATACCTACACAAAAACACTCATTTGATTTCTGTTCTTTTTTTTTAAATTTTTTAATTTTTACCAAGAACATGTATTGGTACATTATATACATAGTAATCATAATCAACATGGTTATTTTGTACCTGTACATGATGTATCTTGGCTTTCTCCCCTCTTCCCCTCCCCTTCCTTCCATTCACCCAGTCCTCTCTATTTGCAACAAGTTTATTTACACTTTCTACACAATGGAGTACTACACTGCCATAAAAAAGGGTAAAGTAGAGTCATTTGTATGTAAATGGATGTTCCTTGAGAACATACTATTAAGTGAAATAAATCAGACACTTATCAGTACACATTGAATTGTTCCTCTGATATGAGAAACCATAAGTGTAAATAAGTACAAAGGGGTATAACAGATATTACATATATAAAAAAAGATAGTATTCAGAAGAGAGGAGAACTAGATAGGGAAAAGGGGGATAAAGAAGAAGGTTAAAAGAAAAGTAAGATGAAAGGGAAAAAAATGGAAAAGTGTTGATTTCTATTCTTGAGAAAAATTTTAGTTTCATAAGCAATTCAGTTTTGTACTTCCAAAATAGCCTCACTCTTGGTCTCTGTTGAATCATAAAATTCATGAAGATAGGACTTTTTATATTCCTTATCTCCAGCATCTTTTTTGCCCTGGAATATAATTAATAACTATTCGGTGAATAAATAGCATCACCATATTTCCTCTTAGGGAGATATCTTATTTTGCTAGAGCTTGTGGACGAACATGACTGTGATTAGTAATAGTAAAGCTTTTCTTTTTTTTTTTTTTTAGATGAGTTTGACTGCCAGCCTGCTATGTGTGAATGTTGAACAAAATCCACCCTGGAACTTCTCTGACACTCAATGAATCTAGAAAGCAGAAATGAGGAGTTTAATTCTAATTGGTATTTACCATCAGCCAAAAAAGCAGATGGGCAGAACCAAATTTGGAAAAATAGTTTTTCTGTCATATTCAAGTTTGAGTGTTCTAAAGTCTTGTTATTATTGTATGACCACTAGTTTTTCATGTACTCAGAGGGATTTGGATAAGAGGGACCAAGCATGGACTATTTTCTCTAGTAGTTGAGCCACGAATCCTATGCTAGACATTTTTATTTCTATTATTTAACTTAACTGGCATAACTCATCAGGGTAGGTGATATTACTCATTTCTTATAGTAGGGCACACTAAGGCTCGGGGCAGCTAACTGGAGTAAGTCCTAACTCCCACCTACTAAGTGCTAAAATTTGCTTGGCAATTCCCTCCTTGACAAAACAGGTGGATATGATACTGAGGCAAGTAGCATAAGAGAAATGTCCTAGAGAGAGAGATTTAGAGAGAGCCCTGCCAGAACCAGTCACCAAGCTGGACGGTGCATGTGACAGAGACTTTATCTTTGATAAGGGACAATAGAGGCTGCACATTGCACGGGAAATAAATATCACTAACATAGGATAGGCAGATTACAAAAAAAATCAAATAAACAAACAATAAAATAATTCTGGGACACTGTGAGTCAGTATATAGTGTTGTTATAATAAATTCTCAGTTTTAAACAACAACGAAATCACATGACTTGCGAAGAAAGAGGAAAGTGTGACACATAGGAGAAAAAAGTAGACAAAAAAAGAGTCAAATATCAGATTTTAACAGCGACTTCGTACTTATAAGGAGTCATTATAAGTATGTTCAAAAAACTAATGAACATGTGCCTATGAAGGAACAGAGGCTATGGAGACAAGGTCTTGTCACATAGAGATAAGCAATAAAGTGATAGAAATACAAAAGGTAATCAAGTGGAAATTATGAAAAGTACAATAACAAAATTGAAAAATTCACTAGAGGGGCTCAACAGTTTTGAACTGACAGAAAAAAGAATCAGTGAGCTTGAATATAGGTAATAGAGATCATGAAATCTGAAAAAGTGAAAAAAAAGAATTAAGAAATATGAAGAACATGATGAAGAAAGAGGAGAAATGGAGAAGGAGGAAGAGGAGGAGAGGGAGAAGAAAGGAGAAGAAATATTTGATGAAAATATAATGGCTACTACCTTTTCAAATTTATTGAAAACCCTTAATCTACACACTCAAGAAGCTGCACAAACTCCAAATAATATACTTATTAAGAAAAATTTACACCAGACACATTATGGTAAAAATAAATAGTAAATGGTGAAAGTGCCATGAAAAAAAAGCAACGGATCACATACAGTGGAACATCAAATATAACAAACAGCTGAGTTCTTAGCAGATACAGTAAGGGGCTGGAAGGCAGCAGGAATATATACTGAAAGTGCAGAGAGAAAAAAAAAGTTAACAAAGGCTTTTATATTGTGCCAAATTATCTTTCGAAAATAAAGGGGACATAAAGAAGATGGTACCAGATAAACAATAATGACAACAAAATGCAAAGATTTTATTGCTAAAATGCCCTAGAGGAAATACTAAAGTGAGTTTGTTTTCAGGCTGAAAGCAAGATATTTCAGACAGTAATTTGAATCCATTAAAAAAATGAATAAAAGTACTTTAAAAGACAGTATAAATGCACATTTCCTTTTCTTTCATCTCTTCAGTGATTTAAAAAGCAATTTTACAAAATATAATATAGGAACTATATTTGACAATAATACCAAGACCCAGGTGAATGGTAGGTAGTAAAGCTGTACTGTAGTAAGATAATGACACCAGATGGTAACTTGAATCCACAGAAACAAATGAGAAGAACAAGAAATATGTAAAAACAAATTTGATGTAACAAGGTTTATAAATAGTATTTCCTCTCCTTTAGCAACTTTAAAACACATACAGTTATATATGTAGTGATTACAATAATTTATTGTGAGGTTTGTAATATCTATATAGATATATATACGATATTGTTATTATACATTGTTATGTATAACAATAATGCTACAAAAAAGAGAAAGAAAGAATGCACTATACAAGAGTAACATTTCTGTATCTCACTGGAATTGAGACAATAGATATCTGAAGTATATTGTGGTAAAATGCATTTGGTAAGTAAGTAACTAAAAACAAATTTTAAAAGCATTGCAGGAATTGATATTACTGTTGAAAATATCAACCCAGTTTAAAATGAACAGTAAAAGGGCAACCAAAAAGGCATGACACATAGAAAACAAAAGGCAATATGGCAGATATAAACCCAAGTATATCAACAATGGAGTAAATGTAAATGGATTAAACAACCTAATCAAAAGGCAGAGGGACTGGATATAAAAAGATGGTCCAACTATAACACTTTCTGTAAGAGACAAATTTAGATACAAAGAAAAATTCATAGAACATAGCAGGGTGGAAAAAGATGAATCATATACACAGCAACCACATGAAACCTGATTGGCTATACTAATGTCACATAAAAGAAACTTTAAAGCAAACAAAAATAATGTGAGATAAAGAAGGACATGCTTCCATAATTAAAGAGGTAATTCATCAGGAAGACTTAACAATGATAAGATACAGAGCTGTATCAGTCAGTGCTCACTAAAGAAACAGATTTAATGCAAAATACAAGATACAGACAAGTAAAGATTTGCAAGGTAGGCTTACAATGACTGCCCACAGAGTCAGGTGTGGAAGAGAGCAAAAGGGCTGTCTGCATGCTGGAGATATAAAGGATCCAGTTGAAGGTCGAAGTCCTGGAGCTCACGTAGAGTCCCATGCAAGTCCATATAAGGAGGTCGAAGGGTCTGCACTGGAAGGCTGAAGAGTCTACACTGGAAGCCAGGAGATGACATCTGAGGTGAAGGCGAAGACTGGAGCTCCTCCAAAGAAACAGAAGTGAGCCTTCCTTCTTCGTTTCACTTTTATTCCATTCGGGTGACAAGCTTACGCAGGATAAGTCTTCTGTCTTCAAGAAATCCCTTGATCCACACCCAAAACTATGCTGATCTAATTTAGCTGGGCATTTCCTACTCAAGCTGACACAATCAGTTAACTATCACAAGAGTTAACAACAAATTCGCGGAATACACGAAGCAATCACTAACAAAACTTAAAAGAAAATGTACAATTTAACAATAATACCTCTCCAATGTGAATGAACCTGCTGTAAATAGGGAAGGGAATAGAGGGGAGGGGTGGGGAAGAGGGGGGAGAACCAAGATACACTATGTACAGGTACAAAATAAATGTGATGAATGTACCCATTATATGTACATTGTACCAATACATGTTCTTGGTTAGAAAAAAAAAATACCTCTCTTAACTAGTTTCAAACATCAACTCAAATGATTAAAGATTTAAATTTAAGATCAGAGGGGCTGGGGATTTAGCTCAGTGGGTAGAGTGCTTGCTTCACAAGCACAAGGCCCTGAGTTCGATCCCCAGTACCCGAAACTAAATAAATAAATAAATTGAAGGTCAGAAACTGTGAAACTTCTAGAAGAAATCAGAGAAAATGCTGACATTGATATCTAGAATTTATAAAGAATTCAAAAAACTCAGTAATAAGAAAAATAATGGCCAACGAGTGTATGTAGAAATACATAGTATCATCAAGCATTAAGAAAATGCAAAACCAAACACAATGAAATCACCTCCCTCTAGTATGAACAGTTAATACAAGAAAGAATAAATATAACATGTGCTGGGAAAAATGTGGAGAAAAGGGAATTTTCACACTCTGTTGGTAGGAATGTAAACAAATACAAGCATTATACAAGACAGCATATAAGTCACTCAGAAAAATAGAAAATAGAACTATCATATGATCCAGCAACCCTGCCACTGGGTATATATCCAAATAAAATAAAATTAGGATGTGAAAAAGACATCTGCACTCTCATGTTCATTGCAGCACTAGCCACAATAGCCAAGATGCAAAAGCAACCAAATTATCCATCAACTGATGAGTGGGTAAAGAAAGAAAATATAGGGCTGTGGACTTAATTCAAGTGGTAGCATGCTTGCCTAGCAAGCGCAAGGCCCTGAGTTCGATCCCCAGCACGGAGAAGGAGAAGGAGAAGAAGAAGACAATATGGTACAAATACACAATGGAATACTGTTTGGCTATAAAAAGAATAAAATCCTGTCTTTTGTAACCACCTGGTTGGACATGGAGATTGTTATGGTAAGTGCAATCAGTCAGTCACAGACAGGCGAATACTAAGTGACTCAGTCTTCTGTGGAATGTAAATAAGTGTATCTCACAGAACTTGATTCTTCGCTATGTGTAGAATGACAGTTACCAGAGGGCGGAGGGAGTAGAGGGAGAGAGGAATGGGAAAAGACTGATTAATGGGTACTAACTTACAGTTAGATAGGAGCAAGAGGCTCTGGTGTACTTTTGTGCAGTAGAATGAATATAGACAACAATTATATGTATTGTACATTTCTAAAACCTAGAAGAAAGAATTTTGAATGTTTTAACAATGAAGATATAAATGTTTGAGAATATATGTTTAATCTGATTCAAACATTACACAATATATGTCCTTTTAACATGTATAATTTTTATTTTTTATATAGCAGTTAAAATTAATTTTAAAAAGCATTACTTGGCTATATATATTTTAAAATATGTTAAATTAACTCAACATATACTCATGTTATTTTTTTTAATTTCCATATTTGGCAAAGCCAAGGATATTTACTATGAAGTCACTAATTTCATATTCATTTTTTCATTATTCAAAGTAATAATAGTTGAATATTTCACACCCACTTTCAATAATCGATAGAATAATTGGGCAGAATACCAACAGAGAAATGAAAGATTTGAAAAACACTATATAACACTCTACTCAGCAAGAAGAGAATATATATTCTTTTCAAGTGCAGATGGCACTATCTCCCAAATAGATGATATTCTAGGTCAAAATACAAAGTTTACTACTTAAAAAAAATCTGAAATGATGCAAAGTATGTTCTTTGATAATAATAGCATGAAATTAGATATCAATAACAGAAAGAAATTTTTGACATTCATGAATATGTGAAAATTAAATAACACTCCTAAATATCCAATGAGTCTAAAACAAAGTCACAGAAAAGTTAGAAAATTCCTTGAGATGAAGTAAAATGGATATACAACATATCATTTTAGAGAATGTAGTTAAGCAGCTCTGGGAAGCAATCATACAGCAACAAATACACTAGAACTTAGAAATTCCCTCAAATAAGTAAGTTTCAAGCTCAAGAAACCAGAAAAAAAGAAGAAACTAAACTCAAAGTTACCAGGAAGAAGGCAGTAATAAAGATTTGAATGGAAATCAATAGGTTGGAAAATCAGAAAGCAACAAAAAACTCTATATAACAAAATTGGTTGAAAATTCAACAAAATTGATAAACTGTTAACTAGACTAATCAAATGGAAAAAAAGACACAATTCTCAAATCTTAATCAGAAGTGAAAAAGAGAACACTGGAACAATTTTGCAGAAATAAAATTGTATGTGGGATACTTTGAATAACAGTTATGCCAATAAATAAGAAAACCTTGATGAGATAGATAAATTTCTAGAAAAACACAAACTACTTAACTTATTCCAGAATAAAGAGGAGATTTGTATATACTTCTAAAAAGTATAGAAAAGTAATGAAAAAAGTCTCTACAAAGAAAATCTCAGGCCCAGGGACATCATTGGTGAATTCCATCAAATGTTTAAAAAAAAAATTTAGAACAACCCTTCAAAAAACCTTTCGAAAATCAAAAGAGCGGGTATACATCACAGTCCATTCTACATGGCCAGTATTAATTGAGATACCAAAACCAGTCAAAGACAACACATGAAAGGAAAGTCACAGGCTAATGTCTGTTATGAATACAGATGTAAAAATTTTTGACAAAATGCTAATGTAATCCTGCAACATATAGCAAAGAGTGTATACCAAGACAAAAAGGTAATTTATCCAAGCAGTTTAGATTTGGTTTAACATCACTTAATTTTAAGTGACTGGTTTAAGGAATACTTTAGGAATCTGGTAAACCGTTATTTTGGGTGCATCTGTGAGTGTGTTTACAGTGGGGATTTGTGTTTGAGTCTGAGGGGGGCTAAGTGGGGATGATCGCCCTCCATACTGAAGGGTACCATCCAACAGGTCAGGGTCTAAAGAGAACAACTACAGGAAGTGAACTGCTTTGTTCCAGAATGGTGCTAGACATTTGGTTCTGACTTGAACACCAGAATGCCAGGGTCACTCGCTCTTGGACTGCTGAATTTAGAGTCACAGTCCTCCCAAGTTCTCAGGCTTTTGGTTTCAGACTGAAAGTTACCCCACCTACTTTCTTGATTCTAAAGCCTTCATATACTGACTGAGCCTTCCACCAGCATCCCAGAGTCTCTAACTCACAGAGAACCTGTAATGGAACTTCTAAGCTACCTTAGTCGCAAGAGTTGATTCCCTAAATAAATTCATCTCGTATATCTACCTATATATCCTATTAATTCTGTCTTCAGGGGAACGGTGCTATAGTATCTGGTCATTGATTAAAGTAAATTACTGTCATCAATAGAATGTACAAAAACTTCATGATCACCAAACCACAGAAAAAACATTTGAAAATTCCAACACTACTTCATAATAAAAATAGTCAACAGACTAGGAATAGAGGGAAACTTTCTCAACCTGATAATATGTATCTAATGAAGACTCACAGTTAGCATCATACCTCACAATAAAAGATTGAATGCTTCTCACTGAGACCAGGAACAAGACAAAGATGAGCACACTTATCAGCCATGTTAACATTTGATACAGATGCAAAAATTTGAGACTCTAGGTAAGTCAATTAGGCAAGAAAATAAAATAAAAGATATCCAGATTGGAAACAAAGTAGTGGAACTATACTTACAGATGATATCGTTTTGAGTATAAAAAAAACCCCCAAAGAATTCATACAACCATTAGAATTAATGAATAAGTTCAGACAAATTGCAGAGTTCAAGATCAATTCACAAAACTAATTTTATTTTATATACTTGCAGTGAAAACCCCGAAAATGGAATTAAGGAAGCATTTTTATTTACAATGACATTAAAGAGAATGAAACACTTAGAAATAAAATTTTTGAAAAAGAAGTAAAACTTATATTCTGAAAACTATAAAGTATTTGTTGAAAAAAGTGGAGAGGACCTAAATAGACCAAAGGCATTTTATGTTCAAAGATTGGGAGACTTAACATTGTTATTATTGCAATACTCTTCAATTCACCTATGGATCTGAGCAATGTCAAATCTTAGCTGACTTTTTTCAGAAATCAACAAGGTAAACTTAAAATTCATATGGAAAAGTAAATCATTCAGAATATTCTTCCCTCCCAAAAAATCTTGCAAAAGAACAAAATTGGAGGACTCACTTCTTCACATCGGGGCTTACACAATGCTCCAGCAATCACAACTGTGTGGTACTGGCGTAGGGAAGACATAAAGATCAATAGAATTAAATTTTAAAAAAAAACCTCATATTTCTGGCCAATTGATTTTTGAAAAGGATGACAAGTTGAAGTGGGAAAATAGACTTGGCAACAAAGGATGCTGAGAAAATCGGATATCCATGTTCAAAAGAGTCAAGTTGAACCCCTTACCTCATACTACATCAAAAGCTAACTTAAAATGGGTCAAACAGTTAAGCTCAGCTATCTTCCTATCCAAAACTCATCCTCCAGTCTAATTATGATGAAGAAAGGAAATTCTCATACTGGAACATTTCTGCAATAAACCTGACCAGCCCTTCAAAACTGTCAGGCCATCAAAAGCAGGAAAAGGGAGGAACTGTGAAGTCAATACGACAACTAAACAAAATGTGTCCAGCACGGAAACCTCGGTCAGAAAAAGGACATATGGTAAGAAAAATCTGGATAAACCATGAAATTTAACTAATAATAATATACCACCGGTGGTTCATTAATTATAATAAATGTACCACACTAACACAAGGCGTTAATGGAAACTGTATGTGGCATATATGTCTGTCTTATTTGCTTGATTTTTATGTAAATTTAAAACTATTCTAAAAATAATGTTTATTAATGGACAAAATCAATCAAAGTCTTGAATGTGAGAGCTAAACTACAAAACACAAAAGAAAGCATCGATACATATCTTCATGGCTTTGGATTAGTCCATGTTTTTTAATTAAAATATTAAAAGAAGAAACCATAAAAAGTGTAGATAATGGAATAGTATCAAAATTTCCTGCCCTACTTTTCCCATTTCCTTGCTGGTTTCTCCTAGTGATGCTTAGGCAACACATCATTTACACACCAGTATTCATCTTAGGTTCTGCATTTGAAAAACATACAATAGGCCACCACTCCTCTGATTCCCTCTTGTCTCTCATCCAAGCCCATTTCCTTTATCCCTAGTAGGGTCCTGACTGTTCAAGGGTTCACTTTGTTTACTGGTAGATCATTTATTTCCTTTGTTTTTCTTTAATGTAAAGTTTTTAATTTTATGTAGATTTTTCTAGTTGTGGAAATAATACAGGCTCGTTGAAAAACAAGACAGAAAAGAAAGAAAAATAACAAACACTGTGTGTAGTTCTGTGATTTCTGACCTTCCCATCCTTGCTCTTGGCATTGGCCCTGACACTACTCCTATTTCACAGAAGTAACAGCATCCCTCACTCCCATCTCGCCAGTTCTGGGGTCTATATTGGATTCTCCGAGAGTGACCTGCTCTGTATTTTGCAAGGCACAGTGTCCCTTGTCTCTCACCTCAAAGTGAGTACCCTGCTCCCCTGTACACTTCCTGCAGAGGATGGATGTAGACTTCATTCACTGATCCAATCCCTTGAGCGGCCATGATTTGAGGCTCATAATTCTGGCTCTGTGAGCAAAGCCATCTGTTTCAAAATCCTCTTGTCATTTCTCCCAGGAGGCACAGAAGGGCTTCTGGTGCCCTGTCATAGAGGGTCAGAGTCTATGGTTAGGCACAACCTCTCTCTGGTAAATGAGATCTAAACACGGTGAATCTATGCTGCTGTGCATTCAAATTGTTTTCCTTCCAGGTTCTATCTCTTAAACAAAAGAGTTATGCTTGCAAAACTAGTTGAAAAGAAGGCATGTGTTATTATCAATCATGCTGTTAATCTCTAATAAATATAGCTGAATGGTTTTAGGCTTTGGAAAACTACAAAAGCTGCCGGCAAATTTCAAGTTCTACAGCATAGAAAATATTTATGGTTGTAGCTCTTAGCCTTGTGCTATATCTAGCAAATAGCCAGTATCCAATAAATTGTAGTTATTATTTTCAAATGTCCTGTCTTCACCACACAATTCCTTTTGGTGTCTAAGTCTCTTTGGCTCCCTCTTGGAAATTTTTTGAATCTAAACTCCATTTTTCAACTATAATATTGTATTATTTTTTTGAATTAATTGAAAATTAATATTTGAATTAATAATAACTTGAATGATTGATTTAATAATTTGAATTAATTGAAAATATTATTTGAATAAATTGAAAATTATTATTTTCAATTATAATACTATATTATTTTTCATTTGTAATATTTCAATAATAATATGACATACATGTGCTTTTCACTTGCCTGGAGTTTTCTAGAAAATCCAAGATCAAGGCCCCAGCAGATTTGTTATCTCATGAAGGTCCACTTTCTGGTTTTCAGATGGCCACGTTCTTATTATATCCTCACATGGAAGAGAGAGGAGAGAAAGATCCTACAGCTCCTTCTTTTATAAGGGTATCAGTCCCATTCACAAGGGCATCACTCTGCCATGGCTTACCTGCCAAAGGCCTCCCCTTCAGGTACCATCACATTGCACTCAGGCTTCCATGTAAGAAGGAGGGACACACAAACATTCCAACATTTCGAAATTATCGTCTTTTCAGCGTCTGAATCTCTAAAGAATTCTATTCATTTATTATATCATTTCATCATACCATATTCTGTGTCTCTATCTCTGTCTGCCTGTCTCTGTCTCTGTCTCTCTCTCTCTACACACCCCATCCTGACTATATAATCTTTGAGGGACAAAAGCATTTCTCATTCATCTTTCTATCACTTGTGCTTTAGCACCAGCATACAGGTCACAAATACATCTTCAAAATGAACAAATTTCAGGAGAAAACTGTAAGGGACATGGTAGTGAAAAAGCCATGTTCTCCAAATGGACTGACACTTTCTTCTTTTGCTGGAGCTATCAAAGTTGAGCAGAGAAGGAGTCTGGTGTTTTAAAGGACCACACATTCTCTGGAAGTCATTTAGTACCTGTTCACAGACAGCAAAGCTATATTAATATAGTATAAGATATCTGGTACTTGGTCTTCCTTGTACTGCCATCAAGCCATTTCTTCAGAACCTCAGTACTTAGAATGAATTCCAAATACATTCTGTAAAATGTAGTGACAACAGAGGGAAAAATGAAACTTGCAAATTCTTCTGCTACTGTCAATAAGAATGCAATGGGGTATTGCACAGAATGACCAATGGCACTAATCTATGATACCTCATCTGCCCCTGCCATAAGAAACCTGTCTCTTCATATCATAGTCATTCATTTCATACTTCAATAATTTTGTTCCTAACAGAACATTAATGGTATCTGGTTGTTCTACAACTATTGCAACTTCTGAATAGGGGATATATTCTTTGAGCAAGTGCACAATGATTATAACTTCAATAATGTGCTAGAAAAAATGTATATGTGCAGCCTGAAATCGTTGTTTTATCTTTCTGACTGTGAGGTGTGTCATGTATCCCCTTTGATATGTTTCCTGCTTTTCATCAGTCAATTTGTTGCTGAAATAGGAAAGGTAGTTGGGGGTGAGGAGTGGATGTTTGTCTCAGTCCTTGTGGCCTCTTATAACAAAGTTCTGTAGTCTGGATAACTTCTAAACAACAGCAATTGATGTCTCATAGATTTGAAGACTGGGAAGGTCAAGGCCAAAGTGTTGTTGGTAGATTCTGGAGAGGGCCTTGCACCTTCTAGCTGCCTCCTCAGGTGGTGGAATGGGCAAGTAATTTCTCTCAGGATTCTTTTACAAGGCAACTAATCCCACTCATGAAGGCTGCCCTCTTATGACTTAATCACAGTGCCCACGAGGTCTTACATCCTGCTGCTGTCACACTGGGGATTAAGCTCTGACATGAGAACTTGTGTGGGAGACATACATATTCAGACCATAGTAGTGTGAGAGTGAATGTTCATCCTATTTTCCCCAGAGGAATGCTTGTTTATGTCTAGTAAAATTATGGGATTAATAGCAGAATTTTCTTTCATTCTCCAAAGTGTTTGAGTTGGATTTTAAGTGACATATTTACTCTATTGATGATTAAATAGGCAAATTATTTCATTTATTATTTACCTTTATAGCTCATCATTTCTTCTTACCAAATAGCAGCATAGGCATCTGCAGTCACTTTCAAATTTTTGAGCCAAATTCATACAGAGAAATAGATTTTTCATCTTGACTCAGTTTATGCATATATACTTTATGCACAGTACATAAAGCAAGAGCATCAGGAATTGATACCTGGATATTTTCAAATCTAATATGGCCTTTTTAAAAATTTATAAATCTGTAGTCACGACACATGAAATTGAATTCCTGACCAAGAGTTTAAGAAATACCAATATTATAGCTATGTTTTGAGATTATAGCAGACCTCATCTGATTATTTTCCTTCACTGGGTAACCTTCTGCAAGTTGCCAACCTTACCCTAAACAACAGTCTGCCTGCCTCAAGGCAGTGGAGTTAAACGAGATGATACGGTTAATGAGCCTGGGATCTACCTGACATTTAATAAATATTCCTTTATTTCTTTTCTCCTTCAAAACCAACAAGACCTAGTTGAAGTTCATATGTTTTGAACAGTGAAAAAATAGTTTTTCTATCTGCTGATCTCCAAAGTTTGGCCAAAGTGTTTAATTTCTGATAATGCGTCTCTAAACACTGTTATTTCTATGTTCAATTAATAGTCATTTCACAAAAACTCGCAGTTAACTCCATCAGAGTAGCACCTGTAACTTCTCAAAAAAGAGAAAGGAAGAAAAAGAAAATCAGGAGGATTTAAAATACTTTCAACTGAGGGAGAAGAGGTGGTGAGGAAGTCAACTGTATAATGAATATGAAAGACAGGATCAGTACTGTATTTCTGTTCTCAAACTAGTGATTTTGCACAGAACTCTGCCCATTAAGAGAAGGACTTTTTAAAATATTAGACTTGGATTAAACAGAAGCACAGTTTTCTAAGCAGAAATGTATTTGATTTATGTTTTAGGTGTGAAAGAGTATATAAATGCATATTCCTCTCTTCTTTCTGTATTTGATAAATGTATGCATTTAAGTGTGTGTGTGTGTGTGTGTGTGTGTGTGTGTGTGCGCGCTTATGAGATGCTTCACATCAGCAATAACAGAAGAAGATGAAGCCCAAGCTATAGATTCCTGATCCTCCATAATGCAGAGAGACCCAGAAGCGATTGGCAAGCACGCTACTTCTGGTTGTCAAAATCTGGGCCTGGTTCCTGAGTGCTCTGGTTTTCTGATTGGTGAGGCTGTTTCTGGCACACAGCCCATCTGCACTATTCAATATCTGCTGAACTAAGGAGCTCACCCCAGCGGTGGAGGCAAGCTAGGTCCACTCACTCTGTAGTGTGAGCCCCAGGCCCCAGGCTGGGACGGAAGCCTCTCTATGGGATACAGTGGACAGTAGGTTTCCCGTCACTGTGTAAGAACTCAAAGAGGATCTTGTTCCTTTATCCTCACACTGTTTTTCTGACTTGAGTCTGCCTCACTCAGTTCTTTCACCCAGGTTAGTTTTTATTCTGTAAAGACTACTCTTAACAATTCCTTAGATACAGGAGTTCATTTGCTTTGAATCATCCAGGTCCTTGTACCGTGTACACAGTGTTCCCTGTATAAGGAAGGCACTCAATAAATGGTGCTGATAATCAAAGTCATTCACTAAACAAATATATATCAAGCATCTGATGACCAAGACGGAAATAAATTTACTACTGATGCTCAAATCACAGATCTAATGATCGTTTCTTGGGGCTCATTTTCTTCTACCTTTGTTACATTACAGGTTTCTTGTTGTCCACATCCATTTCCAGACTTGCTGCCTGACCCTTCTTGCGTGCTTTCCCTTTTCCTTTCTCCATTCTTTAGCAGTTGTAAGGCACTGAGTCTGTCCCCAGTAGTACATGGCAATTTGAATTAGAGCCAGGACTAGAACCCAGGCCTGTATATAATCAGAGATCAGAAAACAGCCAAATCTTGACATTTCTATTCATGGGAGGAATCCCAGATGGGCCTACTCAATACATGCTTCTAAATCAAAGAACCTTTCTCCTCTAAGGCATTATTAGGACACTGTCTAGCTAGAAGATATTCAGAGAAAATTCGCTCCTTTACCTGCCCTAGGGAAAATGGGAAAATTCAGTGTTCAAGCCATTTAACCAAGAGAGTAACCATGCTGGAAATTTCGTGTATGGCATTCTTTTAAAAGGCCCTTCTGTCTTTATTATGACCATAACACTGCTGAATCTGGCCAAGCATATGAAGTTGCAAAGAATATTTCTTTTTTATTCAGACCTCGTATTCTCTATATAATGAAAGGATTCTTGGCACATAGTTGGCAATTACTATCTAGGTTTTCTGCATAACATAGGTTTTTAAAATAAGCTTTTAACTCAATAGACATCAGGCTCCAATGAAAATACATGTGTCCTAACACGAGCAGAAATAAACACAATTCTAATCAATTTAACTGTTGACAATAGCATGTGGTTTCATTGCTTGGGGCCAAAGTTTTAAGAGTGGACTCTGATTTCTTGCAGGAACACCCCTCATTTATGTGTGCAAATAGGGTAATTAAGTGTCCAATTACCAGATTTGCATTGGCAAATGGGGCCTTTGTGTGGGTAAAATTCTCCATAATTTGGGACCAGCTGAAACTTAGGTCTTTTATTTTCAAATCAATCCTCTGACAATAACATGAGTATGGTGAAGTTCCCGTCTTGTCCTAATCTGAAGTCATGACTAAAGGTTTCCTTTTATTTTAGTAATTCAATGAAGTGGATAACCAAAGTTATGATGTATAGCTTTTTCTTCCTTACCAACTACTCTGAAAATAATTAAGCATTTCATGTACTTTCAGACTGATCTTTTTTTTCTTTCCTGCCAGCTCTGTAGGATTGATTACTGGAAGTAGAACACCTGTCAGTATTCCTTATGAAGATTTAGCTATATGTAACCATTAAGTTGAAAGACCATTCGTAAAACAACTTTGTATTCTGTCCCCCAGTTCTTCGGTAAATCCAGGACAGGTCTGATGACTGTTAAACATTTAGTGAGGTTTTGTCTGGACACTTTTAGTCCAAGGTCAGTCCCTTTACAATAATTAAGATATCCTTTCTGGGATGTCTGGTCAAAATGGAATCAATTCACTCCTCTTTGTCTGATTGGGTGAATGCAGTTAAAACCCTGGATGGAACACCTGGAGCAGTTCTTCCAGGAGTCTAACAGGTCAAAGGTGGCAAGCAGATTGAGGGAAGGAAATAGAACTGGAAGGACCACTGAACTTTCTCTCACCTCTGGTATTTCTTGCTTTAGATGCAAGACAGCTGGAAACCTGGAACTAAGTACAGTGGTGCCTGTGTTTATGAACTTGTTTTATGATTTGGGGGCAGATGGCTGCCTTGGCATTTGTGCGGGGAAGATGGCCGTGGTCACATTTGTCACCCAATGTGGAGTTCACTAATGGAAGCAAAATTTTGCCAATTGCTTTTGTTTGTAAAGCGAATTCTTGGCAAACAGAAGCACTTGTGATACAAGGTATTAGGTGCAGAGAGAAAGGGCTCTGAGCGAAGTCCTATACTCTTAATCTAAAGAAGCAGAGAGGGGGCCCTGAAGGGTCAGAGCAACATGAGGAAATACCGTATTCTTACTTTTTCCTTATGTTTTCTACCACCCCGACTCCCAGGAAATCCTGTGGCAGTAGCGGTGGCCGCAGTGTCGGTGGTGACAGTAACAGCGATGGCTAGTTAGGCACTCCAGAGTCTCAAGGTGAAGCACTCTTCTGACTAAAGACACTGGGGCTGAAATGCCTGCTGTTCATTCTCCCTTTATTTTTTGTTACTTGGTCCTGGAGACAGGAAGAACTACCTTCTTCCTCTCCTTCCCTTGGCCTTTAATTTGCAGAGGACCTTTATGCTCTTGCCTACTTTTTTTTCTAGAATATTTCTGTACTATGCCGACCACCACATATGCATATATTCTTATATTTCATGTCCAGGACTAAGCTTCATCCTGGATAAAGCCTTGTCCTTCTGGATGTAGCTTTACCTATGTTGTAAAACTTCTGTAACCATCTCATAATTGTCTCTGTATATGGGCTGCTTTGTCCATCCCTGGTTTTATCCTCATCCTCCAGGGCTTTCCTTGGTGCTTTCAACAAACCCTTGACCAAATTTTCAAACTTTATTGTCTTCTAAATGAAGTTTTAAAAGCTATGCATTAATATATCAGTTAAACATTACATAGAAATGAGATTACCAGAATATTTTATTGTGGACAGACTAACATAGATTCAGGTGTTTACATGTAAAATCATTTTCTTTACTGGACTGAAAACTTGAAGATATTCAATAATTAAATTTATAAATATTTAATATATACTCTGTGTTCATTAATATGTTATGTATTTGGATGAAAAGAGGAGTAGAAAAATCAAATATGTCCCTACATTCAGAGAGTACATAATCTTGCTGGGGAGATGTAATCCTCGGATTGCCCTCAATTGAAACGCACATACGAAAGGAGTAGCCAGAATTCCGAGCTTGTGTGTATTATCTGTGATTATCATTCATTGTTAACATTGAGCACCTAACTTGATCTAAACCTTTTGACTGACCTGAAATTTTACGTTAAACAGTATAATCAGAGCTGTTTATCTCAAGACGCTTGTAGTTAAAATGATAATTACTAAAACAGAATAAAGTTAGTATTTGAAAGAGTTTGAGCCAGATCTTCCAATAGCCAGCAACAGTCTTAGAGTATTTTTTCTTGTGTAGCAAAGTCCTGTTTTGAAAGTGGTAAAGGACTCAATCTAAAGAGAGACGAGGGGGCACAGATTTTTTCTTTTTCTTTTTTTTTTTATTTATACACATTTGCAGTATATAATGTTTACATTCCTTGCATGGAGTTGATACATGTACGTATCACATCTCCACTCCTTTTATCATCTCCATTCCTTCCCCTCATTGCCCCTTCCTGCATTTCTTGATCCCCTTCCCATCTGAGAAGGCTCTATCTATAGACTTCCTGTTCTATCTTTCATTTTGCTCTTTATTTA
The DNA here is from genome assembly GCA_004026905.1 of Hystrix cristata. NCBI lineage: Eukaryota > Metazoa > Chordata > Mammalia > Rodentia > Hystricidae > Hystrix > Hystrix cristata. The sequence continues at coordinate 66,723 of PVJO010007532.1, forward strand.
TAATTTGGATTTTTCATATAACAGAAATCTCATAATATTTAGACCTGTGTGTCTGATTTATTTTATTTAATATTAATGGTCTCAAGGTATATCCATTTTCCTATGAATAACTCAAGTTTATATTTCTTTATGGCAGAGTAGTATTCCATTCTGTATAGATATGTACCAAATTTTTATCCATTCAGCTGTCAAAGGATAAATAGGCTGCTTCCAAGATTTAGCTATTATGAATTGTATTTCTATAAACATGGGCATGCATGTGTTACTATAATAGGATGTCTTTCGCTCTTCTGGGAAAATACCTAGAAGGCAAGAAGCTGGATCAAATGGAATTTCTAGTTTCAATTATTATTATTATTATTTTTTTTTTTTTGGTGCCAGGAATCAAACTAAGGGCCTTGTGTTTGCAAGGCAGCAGACAAGCACTCTAACCACTGAGCTAAATCCCTAGCCTAGTTTGGTTTTTCAAGGTATCTCCATTCTGATTTTCATAGTGATTGTACTGATTTTCATTCTCACCAACAATGTGGAAGGGTTCCTATTTCCTTGCAGCCCCTCCAACATGTGTTATTGCTGTATTTGACTTCTTGAGGATAGTCATTCTTTCCGGGTTAAGATGGAATCTCAGTGTTGTTTTCATTTGCATTTCTCTAATGGCCAGTGATGTTGAGCATTTCTTTATGTCTTTATTGGCCATTTATTCTTTTCCTTCTGTGAAGTGTCTGTTCATTTGACTTGCCTAGTTTATGACTGGGTCTTTTACTTTGGGAATTCTAATTTTTTTTTAGTTCTTTATATATTCTAGATATTAGTCATCTATCTGAGGAATAGCTAGCAATTTTTTTTTTCTAATTTTGTAGCTTTTCTTTTCACTCTGTTGGTTGTTTCTTTTGCTATACCAAAAATTTTTAATTTGTTATGATACCTTTTGTTGATGCTCCATACTATTTGCTGTGGAACTGGGTTTCTGTTCAGAAAGTCCTTGCCTGCAGCTATGACTTCAAGATTTTTACTTATTTCATCTTCCAGCAGGTTTAATGTTTCTGTTTTAACATTTAATTCTTTGATCCATTTGGATTTTAGTTTAGTACATGTTGAGAGATATGGGCCTTCTGCTTATGGATAGCTAGTATTTTCAACACCATGAATTAAAGAGACTATCCTTCCTCTAGTGTATATTTTGGCCCATTTGTCAAAGATCAAACAGTTGAATGTGCTTGTGATTGTTGCTGCATTCTGTAGTCTGTTCCATTGATCCCCATGTCTGTTTTTGCACTAGTACCATGCTGTTTTTATCACTGTAGCTTTGTAATATAACTTCAAGTCCAGGATTGTGATGCTTCCCACTTCGCTCTTATTACCCAAGATTGCTTTTTCTCTTCTAGTTCCATATGAATTTTATAATTGTTTTCATCCATTCTGTGAAGAATGCTTTTGGTATTTTGGTATTGAGATTGCACTAAATCTGTGTATCAGTTTTGGAAGTATGGCCATATTGATTATATTGGTTCTGCCTATCCAAGAACAGGGCTATCTTTCCATTTTCTTATGTCTTTCTTGATTTCCTTTTTAGAGTTCTGTACTTTTTATTGTAGAGAACTTTCACATCTTTAGATGGGTTAGCTCCCAAGTAGTTAATTTTTCTTGGTGGTATTGTGAATAATATTTTTTTCTAATTTCTTTCTCAATGGGTTCACTATCAATGTACAGGAATGCTATTGACTTTTGTGTGTAGATTTGGTGTCCTGCTACATTACTGAATTTGGTTATTAATTCTAAATCTTTTGGCAAATTTTTTTGGAGCTTTTTATTTTTACTTTTTTATTAGTACACATTTGCAATACACAATGACTAATTTCATTATATTTGGTGCATGTACATGATGCATTTTAATTTGTTTTACCTCCCTCTCCCCTCCCCTCTCCTCCTCACTCCATCTCTTGGTCCTCTTCCCATTTTTATCTATCTTTTATTTTGCTCTTTAATTTATTTATACTTTGGGGTATAAAATCTGAGTACAGTCTGCATTTTTTACACTTTCTCATGTAAGAGAAACCATACAGTTTTTAAGCTCATGTGTCTAATTTATTTCACATAATATTATAGTTTCATGGTACATCCATTTTCTTATAAAAGATTCAAATTTTTATAACTTTTTATAGTAGAGTAGTACTCCATTGTGTATAAATACCTTTTCTTCATCCATTTATCTATTGATGGGCATAGAGGCTGTTTCCAAGTTTCAGCTATTACAAATTGTGCTGCTTTAAACATGGATATTTATCTCATACATCAGATCATTGGTTCTCAAAATGTGCTCCACATTGAAATCCCTGAGTGATTCCTGTGCACAACTCATGGTGTGAACCAAAGGTTTAGAGAAATTCTTCCCAAGCTTTAATGTATATCAAATGACCTGAGAGAGCTTCTTAAAATGCAGCTTCCTAAATAGTAGTTGTGGGGTTGTGATTCAGTGTGCATGTATATGAACACATATGTGTGCGCACAGTGCCCATACACATGCACATATTCCTAACATGGCTTTTATTGCTTCCTCTGAAAGTAAAGCCTGTCTCCACTTTGAGTTTCCAACATATAATGCCGTACTCACTCTGAGGTGATTTCCCCTTATTTGTAGAGGCCCCCTGGTGAGTCCACATGCACAGTGACACCCCACACACTCCGGCCCCCCCGACTTATGCACCACAGAACCCGACCAAGGCCCGTTCTCTCAGGCAGCACTTCTCCGTGCTGTTGCTGCCAGCTTCTGCTGAGATGTGCTCGTGGTGCTGGGTCTGGAGGGGCTGCACCGATAATGGCATCTGAGGGCATTCAATTAGCACATTTCAGGTTTCTCTGGTCATAGACACCTCATAATTTTTTCACTGATGCAGTCGGATCTTTTTCTTTTTCTAAATCATTAGGCATCCCTTCCATGTTACTTTTCACTTCCCAGCCTGTAGTGGATATGGATGCTATTTTAATACCATCTCAACACATCTGTGTGTTAGAGTAATTTAGGGGAGAAACCAGGTGCTAACATTTTTTCAAAGAAGAGTTTCATTTTTTTTTAATCCTGCTAAGACATTGATCCTGCCTCCTGTTTTTAGTTGAATCAGACTCTGAAGTCTTGGCATTGATGAATAAATAGAACGAAGGCTGAGTGTGGAGACTGAAACCAAGTCTGGGAAGTGGGAGGAGAAAAGGTAGAAAGCTCCTCCAGGATCATGCCTGTGATGTGGGAGGTAAAAACTGCTCTCTTTGGGGAGCAGGCACAGGCAGTGAGTTCTTTATTTTGTCTTAAAACCCAGTATCTTGGGAAGCAGAAGCCCTGAGACAAAGGTGAGAGCTGGTAACACTTCTGATGTGAACTGAGTGGGAGGATTCTGTTTCAGGGTGTGTCTGTTTAAGGGGGACAGAAATCCTTCAGAGGAATCTTGTTTAAAATGCAGATTATATATTATTCAGCCATTAAAAAAATCCTTTCATTTGTGACAATGTTGATATATCTGGGGGAAATATAAACCAGGTACAGAAAGACAACAATTACACAATCTCACTCATATATGGAAGCTAAAAAAGTTGCTCTCTAAGAAGCAGAGTGTGGACCAGTAGTCACCAGAGTCTCAGAAAGGTAGGTGGTAGGGGGAGATAGAGAAAAACTGGTTAATGGTTACAAAAACACAGTTAGATTGGAGATTCAGTCCTTGTGAGCCACAGCACAGCAAAATAGCTATACTTCATAATAATTTGTTGTCTATTCCAAAGTAGCTAGAAGAGAATCATTTCAATGTTCTCAACATAAAGAAATGATACATGTTTGAGGTTACGGATGTGTTAATTACCTTCATTTGTTCATTGTGTACACCATGTAGCAAATGTCACATTATAACCTATAAATCCATGTAATTTTGATGTGACAATTAAAAGATTCTAAAAAGGATACCTGCTCAGTTAGATCTGTATGAGTTCTGAATTTGTGGAATTCTAACAAGTTCCCTGCAACAGTTGCCACCACTCTGAGGAGCAACCTTAGAATGCAAAGCTCCACCGACACGCATCTGGGTGTCTGGTTCTCAGCCTTAGCATCTCAATTAGAATCACCCGGGAAGATTTAAAAACCCTCGATGTTCAGGATGTACCCTAGACCCGTTGCTGAATCAGAAGCCAGGATACAGGACTCAAACATTAATAATTTTTGAAAGTTTCTTGAGTAATTGCAGTGGGCAACCCCCAGTGATGAGGAGGAATGGGAGAAAGTGAAAATCCATTTTCAAAGTATGGTTCCAAGACCAGTAGTATTGGTATAAACCAGGAAATTATCAAACATTCAGATTCTTGGGCTCTGCCTTTTACTTGCTGTATTAGTCACTTTCCTGTCACGGGGACAAAATACCTAATTTCTCACAGCTTGAGGAGGAGAGGCTTATTTTGGCTCACTGTTTCAGAAGGTTCAGTTCATGCTCAGCAGGCTCCAAGGCAAAAATGGTACAGTGAAAGGGCCTGGTGGAGGAAAGCTGTTCAACCTATGGCGGCCAGGAAGCAGAGTGAGAAGGAGCCTGGATGAAAGACATACCCTCCAAAGGCACATGCTCCTCTCCTGGGCCCAACCTCCTCTCCCGGGCCCAACCTCCTCTCCCAGGCCCAACCTCTTAATAGCACATTTAGCTGTGAACTTATCAGTGGGTTGATTCACTGAAGAATGTAGTGCCCCCATGATCCAGTCACATCCCTGAAGCCCCTCTTCCGAACACATGAGATCTTTGGAGGACACTGAGGTCTAAATCGGTGGTGGGGAACCTATGGCACACATGTGGCTGTGGGCTGTTTGCATCATTCAGAGCTCTAAAAAGTTTGCCATCAGTGATCTAAATCATACACCTGCTTGATCTGAATCTAGAGGAAATCCTCAGCAATTTTTGTTTTGGTTTTCATGTGTACTAAGTTTGAAAACCACCACTCTATGTACTTAGATCAGTGTGACAGGAGAAATATAGACATTCTGAGTACTGATTCCAAGCGGCCTGTGTTGAGAAGTAGCAGCAGGATCCACTTACCAGCTGTTGAATGCTTACCATTTTCTAGGTAAAATGTATAGCAGCTGACAGAATATCTCACATGTTGGTACAACATCCCTAACAGGTAATATTAATGAGGAGATAGATTGCAGTGGTTTGGCCATTTTCCAAATGCCTAATAGCGGGTGAATTAGGGTTCCAGCCCAGGACTTTTGGATTTCGTGTGCCGTCTCCTAATCTGTGCTGGGCCTCATGGCAAATAAACAGCAGTGCAACTCACTCACTCTGCAACCATTTTCAGTATGTAATACATGGCAACTGTCATGCTGCTACCCAGAAACGCTCCTGGTCTTGAGCTCGCTAACTTCAAAGAAGAGAATCAGCTGTAACTGTACAGGTGGGTAGATGCCTTCTGTGTTAGACAAAGTGCTTGTGTTGTGGGCGGAGGTGTCTCCTTGGAAACTGAAAGATAAACTGGTAGAAGGGGAAAAAGATTTTCAGAGGAATTGCGCGATTATACCTGAAAGACAACTGTGAATGGTAGAGTACTATGAGGTAGGGTGGGAAGATATTTTGGGAAAAAAGAAACCACTATATTAAAAAGTCCAGAAATGAAAAATGAAAATGTCTTTCTATAGTTGGTGCATTACTTTGATTTATATGGAGAATTCAATTCATTTTGTAACTGCTATAGTTTGAGCAGAAGTATAAATTGTATTTTTATTTAAAATCTATTATTTTTCTACCAAAGTAATGAATTGGATGAATGAATGGACTTATGAAAATTGAATAATGATTGAGTGCTAATGTGATATTAGCAATAATATTGTGATATTAGTTAATATGATTTTAGCACCCAAATTATTTTCCATTTTCACACATGGTTCTCCCTAAATTGCACTAACACTGTAATGACTTTTGTTTGCTTGTTTGCTTGTTTGGTTTATTGATGAAGAGGTAGAAAACAAAGCTCACCAAGTCCATGGAATAATTTTTAGAAAATTCACAAGTCTCCAAAATAGTAAGATTTAATTGTAATTTTGGTTTAGATGATCCACTTCAAGGATGCTTTTGCTTGATGAGATAGTAAGTGATGTTCCACAATATTTTGTTTGTTGCTTTTCTTTGCATAAATGTAGAACAAGTGTCTTAATTACTTAACATCTTGACTGGTCTGGTAGAAATTGATATTTAATATCTATGTTCTTACTAGTCTCTGGAATAAACATGACTTCTCCTTTACTAGAAGTTAAAAAATATATAAAGTACTGTATTGTCCCACTCTGCTCATTCTCATTTTGGTGTGGTACATTCAGTTCAGGTAGTGATTTGATTCCATTCCTGGCTCGGACCATCTCTCCTCTTCAGTTTCCCCTCCCTTCTTTCCCACTTCGGAGGATTCTTTCCAGATGCAATATTACCCCGCCATGAATTGGATGAATAAATGGTAGTTGTCCATATACATTTGTTTCAGTGTTGTACAATTAGAACCTAAACTTTAACAATATACAAACTTGCACTTAATTCATAGCTTTGGCACTTACCAGTACTTTCCTCATGTAACCTCTCTGTTCCATGGCATCTTTACTGTAAAATAAGGACAATAATGCCTCCCTGGCAGGGTCTGTGAACAGCATGTGCCACAAATTTATTATGTACTTTCTAATGTCAAAGTTTCCTTTGTTTCTTCCTCCCTTTTCTTTCTTATTTCTTCCTGCTGAGTTACTGAAACAACTTATGAATGGTACACGAGGCACTTTTGTTGTAAAGCGCTATGAGGTTTGTTTAAACATAGATTTTGTTTCTTTAGAGAAGGTTTAGATTCAGAGCAAAGTTAAGCAGAAAGTACAGAGCTCTCGTATACTCTCTGCCCCACATATGCACAGCCTCCCTACTATCAGCATCTCAGATGAACACATTGTCGTGAACCTGCTTTGACACACAATGATTGTCCAAGGCTCGTAATTTACATTAGAATTCATTATGGATCTTGGTAAATGCATAATAACGTGTCTACATCATTACAGTATTACACAGAATAGTTTGTACTTCCCTGAAAGTCCTCAGTGCAATGTCTATTCAGTCATCTCTTTCCCACAACTCCTGGAATCACCGATCTTTCCGCTGTCTCCACAGTTTAGCTTTTTACAGGATGTCATGCAGTTGGAGTCACACAGCTTGCAGCCTTTTCAGGTTGGCTTCTTAGTAGTATCATTAAATATTACTCTACTATGTTTTTGATGACTTAACAGTTCACTTATTTTCTGTTTCTGAGTGATATTTCATTGGGTGGATGTTCCACAGATTATTTAACCCCTTTCCTATCAAAGGACATCTTGATGGCTTCTGAGTCTTACAGTTACAATCAAAACTGTTATAAATATTTGTGTGCAAGTTTTTGAGTAGATAGAGTTTTAAAATCATTTAGGTAAAAATAACAGGAAGCGTGAACACTGCATCTAATAACAACATTATGCTCAGTTTTGTAAGAAATTGCCAAACTGTCTCCTGGTACAGTGGCACTATTGTGCATTCCCATCAACGCTGAGGGAGCACTCAGTTGCCTGGCATCCTTGTCAGCTTTTAGTGCTGTCGGCATTTTGGAATTTCACTACTCTTACTGGTTTGTAGTGGTATCTCATTGTTTTAAATTGCAATTATTTAATGATGTAAAATGTTGTATGTCTTTTGTTATGTTTAGTGTCCATCTGTATATCTTCTATGGATTTTAGCATGGACATAGATTTATGAACTCACTATGATCAAGACAAGGAACGGTTCCATTGCCCAAATGGAGTGACAGGAACTGAAGGATAAATGCTGCATCCCCCCTAGCTCTTGGGTGGTATAATTCTGAGCATGTGCTCAGATTTATGAACTCACTATGATCAAGACAAGGAACAGTTCCATTGCCCAAATGGAGTGACAGGAACTGAAGTATAAATGCTGCAGCCCCCCTAGCTCTTGGATGGTAAAATTCTGAGCATGTGCTCTACACTGTTAGCCAGAGTTTCTCCATGGGATGAAGGTCCATTTGCCCAGTGTGGTAACTGGCCCATAATGCACCATTTCTACACTGCCTTTCTTCTCTCTCTCACTAATCTGCTTTGGTATTGCCTACCCTTCCTAAATAAACTACTTTTACTTGAATCCTTGTCTGTTTTTGAACAACATGAAGTCGGACAGTCCAAGTAGAGCAAGAACTCAAGATCTAAGACAAAGAGGTCTGATTAATACAAAGAGGGGCACACCATGTTTTTTGGCCCAGGACAGAAGAAAAGTGAGAAAGAGAAAGAAGAGCAGATGTCAGAATTCGCATTTCCTTCCTCTTGTGAGAGGACAATAGAAGTACTCAGCTGGAATCAGGAGACACACAAAGCACCAAGGTTAGGATCTACATTCTTAGTCAGAGCAAAGCTCTTAGGAAGACCCTCATACTCACCTCTGCACATTGACCTCGTGAAATGGGAATGAAAATACACCACTGACTGGAGAGTCACTGAGGAGATGAGCATAAGGAAGTGAGCTTGCTCTCCTGGCCTGAACCTGGCATGATGAGTGTAGGTATTCCCACACATTCTCTTTAGGGACATGGAATTTGGACACAGAAAATGGACTGGCATACACTTTAGGTGAAAGTCTGCAATGTGTGAAGGTTTCATAAACACAATCAGCAGACAAAGGCTACAGTTTCTAGCAGTAGGCTAGCAGGAGGGTTCAATGGGCCAGGCAGGACAGGATGGCTCCCTAAGCCATACAGTTGACCACACCAGGCATCCCAAGGCAGGGCCTGTAGGAACCCAAGTCTTACCACATGAGTCTGGAATCCCCAGTCTCCATAGGTGCAAAGTTTGTTACAGTCTATATCTACGTATCCACCAGGAGCCTCATGTGCTCATAAGTGGGGATCTTGAATGGTGACTAGACTGTGGAGGTGCTAAACCTGACTTGCTGTTAAGAGGTGGGGTCTGGTCAGAAGAGGCGGATAACTGTGGGTGTGACCTGGAAGGGTTTATCCCCTTTCCATGCACCTGCCTTCATTCTCTCTGCTTCCTTGCTGCTGCCATGCCCTGCTGCCACATAGTTTCTTCTTGGATGCCAGGAGACTATGGACTGAAAAAAAATAAACTTCTCCTCCTTGAAGTTTTGTGGTGTCAGGAATGTTGTCCCAGTGATGAAAATAGTGACTAAATACAGTTCTAGACATCATGTTCAAGAGGAGGAAGGGAAAGGAGAGAAAATCTAAAACACTGAGAGACACTGCATATTCAAAGAATTTGTGGAAACTGGAAGACAATAAGAAACATAGTTTGGCATGTCTGGCATGTAAAAATATTTCTCCATTGTAAAATAATGATATAATTCGATCAATTATAAATAAAAGTGAAATGTCTTTGTACATCTGAATAGTAGTGTGAGGAGATTTACAACTTATTTAAAGATTAGAGATACTGGCTATTAAGTATCAATCAAAACCTGATACCATGCCAGAAGCTCAGAAATCAGTAGTTATAATCACTGACAGCATAACTGGTGACATCAGTGGCCTTTGCTATGGTAGAAACTGGTAGACTTCAAGGGAACAAAGAAATTAAAAGTCTTAGTTCTATTGTCATTGCTTCAAAAGAACCCTCAGTCCTACAGCAGTTTATGGCTCGGGATTTTCAACAATGCTCTTTCAGTTAGACGAAGCCCCAGCCTGGTTTGGAGCTACTGGTTCATTAGAATAAAATGGGAGGCAAATCTGCTGTAAGTCTAGCAGTTTGATTTGATTAGCTGGTATTGAAGAATTTGTGCCAGAACTGGCTAATCATGGCAAGAGTTTTTATTAGACCTCAGTTATAGTACAGAGTTGATATTCAAAATAATCAAGCCAGCAGAAGCCACAAACATGTCTGGACTGAGAGACCATTTTCATGCTATTTCTTCAGCTAGTTCTAAATCTGACACCACTAGAGGCATAAAACAACAATAACCGAAGCCATGTTAAGCAACTGAAAGATTACTGTCCATTTTCTTGCCCTTTTCTTGCTACTAAAGGCAGATTTAAAAGGTATCATTTTCTTTGACATATGCAGTGTACAGTTAGTCACCTTGTCTATTAAATTCAGAGCAATTTGGATTTGAAGGAAGGGTGGGCTTAAGAAGAAATTTGCATATACATTTCCATTGGGGTTGAGGATATTTAAATCCACATTACCCTGGATGGTAGAATAATGAATATGCCATTATGGACAAGGCTTAGTGTGTGTTGCTGCTACATTTGGCAGGTTCAAGTCTTGCTCTGGGTGCAATATTTTGTGACTCATTTTTCCTCGAGCATAGCGTAATAGGCTTTAACTTTGCTAAGCTTTCCTGCCAGCTCTTCACCCCCTGCCGCTCCATTATATTGAACTTGTAAGCAGGATCTCTGTCCAGCTCACCCAGATTACCACAGCAATACGGCCTGCTGAGGGGCTGGTGTCCGGGTAAGTGTTAGGGAGGGAGCTCCCCATCTTGGCATGCTGTTCTCATCTTATTAAATTCAGCTTTGTGGAAGCAGGGAGCCTGCCTCTCAGTCACACTGGCTCAAGCGCGATCCAACTGCTACTGTCAGACAATATGAAAATAGGAACCACCGCAGCTAATGGCAGGTGCTGCTGCACAGCTGAAAAAAAAAAATTCTGAGGGGTTTTTATTATGATGATGATTTCACGAGCCTGTGTGAGCCTGTGTTATTTTACTCTCCTGCCCTCTTCACTGGACTGAAGGCCCGATTCAGAAAGCCCGAAGCTTTGGGGAAATGAAACAACTTGCACATTGGCAGCACTGGGTGACTCTGGCCTGGGGATCCAAATTGGAGAGCTGCTTTTATTTACCATTTTCGCTGTGGGTTCCAATGGGTTATTCTTAAATTCTTGAGAGTCAAAAATCTTCTGCATGATGTAAGGAGCCAGAGGCTCTGGGTAAATAGGTAGAAACGTTGAACAAAATAGCATGAGTTTGAGAGTCCCTGTCTTCACTCCAGACTTCTGCTTTAAAATGTGTTTGGGTTATATTCCACCACAGGACAAACCACTCCAATGTTAGTGGAGTAAAATGATGGAATTTTGTTGTGTTTCACATTCTGTGGGCTGGCTTTCTGGAAAGCAGTATTGAATGCACCGAGTCAGGCTAAGCTGCCCAAGGACCGAGCTCGGAGACAGTTGTGCACAGTGTTTCTCCCACTGATTTTACACAGGGCCCCTGCTGCTTCTGAGGTCTAATTTAGGGTCTCTCAGCAGCAATGGTCAGATTGTGGATGAAGCTGATGTCGAAGATTCTTCTCTGAAAGGTCAGACCGGAAGCTTGGCAAGGATGCCCAAGCAAAGGCTGGAGCTTTAGCTTGAAGGAAAAGTTGCTAGTTTTCTATCTCTCTATCCCTGGCACATGCTTATAATTCCAGCACTCTGGGAGACAGAGGCAGGAAAATTACAAGTTTCAGGTCAGCCTGGGCAATTTAGCAAGAACTTGTCTCAAAATAAAATAATAAAATAAAATAAAATAAAAAGGGTTGAAGATGTAGCTCAGTGTGAAGACTTTTTGGATTCAATCCCAAGTGCCAAAAAAAAAGAGCAATAAATCTATCAGACTTAATAAGGGGCTTTCTTTCTCGTGTAGGTGAGTACAAAGACACCAGTTTTGCAGAGCCTCAGGAAAGAAGTCACCTGGTGAAGTTTGTAAGGCAGGGAGAAAATCATTATTGACCTTTCGGGAAAGTGCCCAGTATCTATGGTTTCCCAGAGGCTAGGGAAATGAACAGGAGGACTGAGGACTGAGGACTGAGAAGAACAAAGAAACTAGATAGCAGGAATGTTTATCAATCCAGGTGTCTCAGCAGGGGCTAGCAGGCTGCCCTCAGACAGCCATGGAATGGGGCCACTTTGTTTCCTTCCAGGGAGAGAGGGACTCTTAATCAAATAGACCTGAGCCCCAAAAGGACTGAGAAGACACAGCATACTGCCTATTATGCTACTGCAGAATTCTGCAGACTGGGTAATTTATAAACAGCAAAAATTTAATTCTCAAGGTTTTGGAGGCTGAGAAATCCAAAATTGAGGGGTCGTCATTGTGTGAGGGTTTTCTTGCTGTATCTACAAGTCAGGAAAGGATGAAAGGAGAAAGAGATAAATGACACGCCCTCTTTACAAGGCACCAGAGCAGAAATGAGTGAACTTACTCTTAAAGTCCTTTTTACAGTAGCATTTTCCCATTCACAAAGGTGGGACCTTCACTGCTAAATATCTTCCCCAAAGCCCCACCTTCCAACACTGTTGCTGCTTGGAGATAAGTTTCCCTTATATGAATGTGGGAGTACACATTCAGCCTACTGCACCTTTATATTTAGAAAAGAGTAGAATTAGTAATAAAATGTGATAGTATTTAAAATAATATAGAGCTATTTTAAGTTATATAGAGCTTTCATAGCTTCTAGCCCTCAGTACCTGAAAATGGGAATGGAAAACATTTTCCACACTGTAACAACAGAAACAAAAATACAAGACTATATTAAACACAGCAAGCACAGAACCAACATAAGGAAAACAACAAATTTTAATGATAAATATAACAAAATTCCAGGATTTAGACATCGATATATTCTGAAATTGCACAATTTAAAATCACCAAGCATCTTTTCTCCAAAAATGAATGCTTACACTTAAACTTTATGGAATACAAATTAAAGAGCAAATTTCTTTTTTTTTTCTTTTTTTCCTGATAGGGTCTTGCTATGTAGTTCAGGCTGGCCTTGAGCTCACTATGCAGCCCGAGCTGGACTTGAACTCACGGCAATCCTCCGGCCTCTGCCTCCCAAGTGCTGGGATTACAGGCATAGACCACCATGCCTGGCCAAATTTCTCATTTAGATAAATTTATCTTAAAATTTTTATGAAAAAATAATCATCCAGAAAATCCTAAAAGACTCTTCCTTTAAAATTTAGAAAGATCAAATTTTAGGATTCATTTGGAACCAAAAGAAACCTAGAATAGCAAAAGCAATTCTGGGCAACAAAAGCAAAGCAGGGGCCATCACAATCCCTGAACTAAAACTATACTACAAAGCTATTTTAATAAAAACAGCATGGTACTGGCATAAAAACAGACCCCAGGACCAATGGAACAGATTAGAAGATGAAGAAACAGGTCCAAACACTCTCAGTCACCTTATCTTTGACAAAGGGGCCAAACAACCTCACTGGAAGAAAGACAGCCCCTTTAATAAATGGTGCTGGAAAAACCGGCTCTCCATATGCCAAAGGTTAAAACTAGACCTGTATCTTTCTCCATGAACTAAGCTAAAATGAAAGTGGATCAAAGATCTAAATATTAAAACAGAAACACTAAGTCTGTTGGAAGATAGAATAGGCAGAACTCTTGAAGACATGGGTGTAGGGAAAGACTTTATGAACAAATCCCCGGTTGCACAGAAAATATCACAAAGAATCAACAACTGGGACCTGATCTTATTAAAAAGCTTTTGCACAGCAAAAGAAACTACCAACAGAGTGAAGAGACAACCCACAGAGTGGGAAAAAATTTTTGCCAGCTATTCCTCTGACAAAGGAGTAACATCTCGAATATATAAATAACTCAAAAAAATCAGACCCCCCAAATTTAAAGACCCGATCCAAAAGTGGGCAGCAGAAATGAATAGATAATTCTCAGATGAAGAAGTAGAAATAGCAATAGACATATGAAAAAATGTTCAACATCACTGGTCATTCAAGAGATGCAAATTAAAACAACCCCGAGATTCCACCTCACTCCACAAAGAATGGCTGTTATCAACACATCAGCCAATAACAAATGCTGGAGGGCCTTGGAGAAAAAGGAACCCTTCTCCACTGTTGGTGGGAATGAAGACTGGTACAACCACTATGGAAATAAGTGTGGAGATTCCTCAGGGAACTAGGACTAGAGATTCCATTTGACCCAGCTATTCTCCTTCTTGGTATCTTCCCAAAAGAATTAAAAGCATCATACCGCAGTGATATATGCACACCCATGTTTATATCAGCACAGTTTGCAATAGCTAAATCGTGGAAGCAGCCCAAAGGCCCATCAACAGCAGAATGGATTAAGAAAATGTGTTTTTTTTAATACAATGAAGTACTACTCTGCCATAAAGAATGATAAGCTTGAGATATTCCTAGGTAAATGGATGCATCTTGAAACTACTATACAGATTTAATGCAATTCCAATCAAGATACCACTAACATACTTCAAAGAATTAGAAAGGACAATCATGAATTTCATCTGGAACCACAAGAGAACAAGAATAGCAAAAACGATCCTAAGCAACAGGGGAAAAACAGGGAGCATCACAGTCCCAGACATAAAACTATACTATAGAGCTACAGTATTAAAGACAGCATGGTACTGGCAAAAAGACAGACCTGAGGATCAATGGAATAGATTGGAGGATACAGAAACAACCCCAGGCACACTCAAATACCTCATCTTTGACAAAGAAGCCAAACACCCTCACTGGAAGAAGGATAGCCTATTTAA
>PVJO010007533.1:0-81311 GCA_004026905.1 Hystrix cristata
TATCATGCCCATCATAATTTTTGTGAGAAAAAGCATAATCTAAATTTTGTTAAAGTAACCAATCTTCATAAGCATATAAAATCTCATCAATTTCCTTTTTTCAACAAAATATTTATTATTAATTTTGGTTCCTTTTTTTTTTTTTTGGTGGTGCCGGGGATCGAACTCAGGCCCTTGTGCTTACAAGGCAAGCACTCTACTCACTGAGCTAAATCCCCAGCCCCTTTGGTTCCTTTTTGATAGACCAATTACATAGAAGTATAATGAAAAAACAGATAAATATATTTAGGTCAATGGTAACTAAGTTTTCCCTATCAAAAACGGGCTATAAATATAGAAAAGGGTGAAAAATCTAATCCTGGAATTGAACATACTAGTAGTAACTCACGGTAGGGTTTGTTGGAGTGGGATTTTTGAGTTTTTGTAACTGGCACTGCAAAATGGAAATTTAAAGGTTAGACTTCCTCCTGTTAAGCACATAAAACACCCCCTCTTCTACTCAGCACAGAAGTGACAGAACATGCAGAAGCTGACACCAGGAGGCCTGGAGCCCAGTTTCCTTTCCACAAGAAAGGAGACCAGGAGCTGAAGATGGCGAGAAGTGATAAACCATGTGTGGAGATCTGCATTACCCTGTGTGTGCCCCTACTCTGTATCCCTTGTACCCAAATCTTGGTTTTTAAATAACATTCTCTACTGAAACGGAATTAGAGCCCTTGACTGATTCAAGAATTAGAGCAGGGTCTGGGGATTTAGCTCAGTGGTTAGAGTGCTTGCCTAGCAAGTGCAAGGCCGAGTTCGATCCCCGGCACCAAAAAAATAAAAAAAGAACTAGAGCAAAGATATTATTGAGCCACATAATACAAAAGTACTCTCAAAAGGAAACAGGAACCCTTGTAAAAGGGCTCACATTGGCTAACTCTGTGGCCAACTAAGCATTTTAAAAAATAATAGTAACAGGCTGGGGATTTAGCTCAGCACTTAGAGTACTTGCCTAGCAAGCATAAGGCCCTGAGTTTGATTCCTGGCACCAAATAATAATAATAATAATAATAATAACAACAACAGATACTAAACCACTGAATAAAACAGAAAAAAAAATTTCTTCTAGACAGGGTCTCGCTGTATAGTTCAGGCTGGCCTTGAATTCACTATGTAGCCCAGGCTGGGCTCGGACTCATGACAATCCTCCTGCCACAGCCTCCCGGAGTGCTGAGATTACAAGCATGTGCCACCACGCCCAGCTAAAACAGAAATTTATGAATATGAATCCATAAAAATGAATTAAATGGGGACTAGGGATTTAGCCCAGTGCTTAGCGTGCTTGCCTAGCAATCACAACCCCCTGAGTTTGATCCCCAGCACCAAAAAATAAAAGAAAAGAATTAAATAAAGGGGGAAGAAGAGAAAGCTTTTCCCTACAACTGATAAAAGATAGAATTAGAAAATCAACCTTTGATAATAATCATAATAATAAAATTTAGGCAAGAGTCAGTGCTTTCAAAGTAACTCCCTGTAGTTATTTATTAATTACAAAAGTAAAAATAATTTTAAAACGGAAAAAAAAACCTACAGAACCCAATGTATTCAGATAAACTCAATGTCACTGGGTAATGAAATAAAATGGCATCATGTGCTTCCTGATGGTATACTAAGAATTATTTCTGCAATATACCTGCCCAAAATAAATAAACAGAATCTAATCATGAAAAAACAGCAAATCCAAATCGAGGAATATTCTGCAAATGCTTGACTTGTACTCTTCAAAAAGGTTAAAGTCACAAAAGATAGGCAAAGACTAAGAAACTATTTGAGACTTAAGGAAACTAACTGCATGACAGCTAAATACAATAAATAATCTTGTACTACCAGGGAAAAATTTTTGTTTGCTCATTTTTTAATTTACTTTTGCCATAAGGACACTGTCTTAGGCCTTTCAGGCTGCTACAATAAAATACCACACACCGGGTAGCATATAAACAACAGAAATTTTATTTCTCTCATTTCTGGAGGCTGAGAAGTTCAAAATCAAGGAAACAGCAGATTCAGGACCTGCTGGGCCTGCTTTGATTCACAGATGGTACTGCTTCCTGCACCCTCACATGGTGGAAGAGGCAAGGCAGCTCTACAGGGCCTACTACGGGCATCGACCACCTTGATGAGACTTCTGCCCTCACAACCTCATTACCTCCCAAAGGCCCTTTCTCCTAAAACCATCGCAGTGGTGATTAGGTTTCAACATGTGATCGCCACGGAAACAAGAGCATTCAGATAACAGCAGACATCACTGGAGCAAGTAGAGAAATTTAACTAAGTTCTAAGGATCATACAGATACTAGTATTGTAACAATGTTAATTTCCTGATGGGGGGGTGCTGGAGATCCAACTCAGGGCCTTGCACTTGCTAGGCAAGCATTCTACCACTGAGCTAAATCCCCAACCCCAATTTCCTGATTTTTGACAGCTCTACTTTTGTAACTGTATTGTACAGAAACCTAGCTTTGTATTGGAAATATATAATGAAGAATTTAGAATATGGGGCATTATGTCAGCAACTTACTCTCAACTGGCTCAAAAAAATTACAAATACACATAAAAAGTGTAAAATCTGCAATC
The DNA here is from genome assembly GCA_004026905.1 of Hystrix cristata. Classification (NCBI taxonomy): domain Eukaryota; kingdom Metazoa; phylum Chordata; class Mammalia; order Rodentia; family Hystricidae; genus Hystrix; species Hystrix cristata. The sequence continues at coordinate 2,617 of PVJO010007533.1, forward strand.
TTTTATACTAGTCTTGAATTTTCCTATAAGTTTGAAATAATAGTCTTAAACTATAACACTAAAAAGTTTAACTTAGGGGCTGAGGATTTAGCTCAATGGTTAGAGTACTAGCCTTGCAAGCACAAGACCCTGAGTTCGATCTCCAGGACCCGAAAAAAAAAAAGTTTAACTTAAAAAGCATAATAAAATGGTATTTTTAAACTATTGACTGTCAAATACCAAAAAGTGTAAGCCTAGTGAGGCTTGGTGGCACATGCCTATAATCCCAGCTACCCAGGTGGCTGAGGTTAGAGGACCACAAGTTTCAGGTCAGCCTGGACAACTTAGTGAGACTCTCAAAATAAAATTAAAAGGATGAGGATATAGTTCAGCAGTAGAGCATTTGCATAGAATAGATGAGGTACTGGGTTCAATCCTCAGTACCAGGAGAAAAAAGGAGTAAGAATATACTTACATACAGATGGAGCATCACAATAAATGATATGTGTAGAGCTGAAGTATCGCTGCTGCAAGTATAAACTGTACTAACATCTGTAGACAGCAACTTATTATTGTCAATCAGAATAATAAACACATATAACTCATAATCACCATCCTACTCCAAGCTATTATCCTGTGAATATTCTCGCCTATGTGTATAACACATAGCTATTCATTTTAGCTTTGTCTGTAATAACAAAAGATCCCAAACAATCTAAACATCCATTAATAAGGCACTGGCTTAAGTGCATTTCATACATCCAAACCATACAATTAACTTTTAAAAACAATGAGCTAGTTCTAAATGTACTGACAAAAAGAATTCAAAGATACATTATAGTAAAAATGGTATGTACAGAACAATGCAACTAGGAAACTTTTGTATGGGGAAAATATATACATAAAAAATGTCCGCAAATACCAGAAATGTCTCAAAGAGGATACACAAAAAACTAGTAACTGGTTGTCTCAAGGGAAGGGAACTAGATGGCTAGAGATCAGAGAAAGGAGTTTGTTTTTACTATATTTTCAATGCCTTCTGAATTTTTTGTTCATGTATTACCTGTTTATTTTAAAAGTTCATGGGAGGGCTGGGGATTTAGCTCAGTGGTTAGAGTGCTAGAGTGCTTGCCTTGCAAGCAGAAAGGCCTGAGTTCAATCCCAGTACCAAAAAAAAAAAAGTTCACAGGTGTGATTTTCTTTAAAGGCATATCCAGAATAGGCAAATCCATAGCAACAGAAAGCAGATTAGCAGTTGCCAGGGGCTAGAAAGAGAAAAGTGAGGGCTTAATTGGTCTAACGTAAGGCTTCCTTTTAGGGAGATAAAAATGCTCTGGAACTAGACAGAGGTGATGATTGTACAGCACTAAATACCACTGAACTGTATACTATAAAGTGGTGAATTTTATATTTTATCATAATAAAAAAACAAATATTTATGAATAAAAATATTTTTATGAAAAAATATAAATTAAAAATAAAATACAAAAGTCACATTAATTTGACAGTGATATTTGGCTGAAACTAGACTACGAATCACAATATGAATATGATATCAACAGATCTGGCACAAGTCCTTTGGTGTTCAAGCTTTCTCTCCATCAGGGAAAGAATAGTTCAATTCTTTCACTATCCTTATATAAATATGGAAAACTTCATTTTCTAAGACTATACTACATAAACATTCTGTGCACCTCTGCTCTCATTTGCAGGCATGAACAGTATTCACTTAAAAAGTGGCCATCCAAAAGATCTAACAGATGTCTGTACACATTTATTTATATCATTTAAAAGAAAACACAAACTTCTAACTTCTCTGAAAATATATGACCCCTCTGAGAATATGTCCAACCATCTCCAGGGACCATGGACTCATTTGAAAAACACATTATCTAATCCCTGCACCACAGAAAGATGCATCATTCTTGTTACTGTATATCCTGAATCCTCTGTTGGTAAAAAGAGGAAGGAGTATGCTGGATAATATATACCAAATGTAAGTAATAAGTACCAGTGTTTTACAGCACAGTGTGATGTCCATTGTTCACAGTATCCTATTACAGGATCTTACAAATAACCAGAAAAGAGCTTGAAGGCCCCAAACACAAAGTAATGATGACGAGATAGAAACATTAACTACCTTGATCTGATCAGTACATGTTGTATACATGTATTTAAATATCACATTATATCCCATTAATTATATGCTAATGTTTAAGAGACAAAAATTTTAGATAAGCATGGTAGCATGCACCTGTAAGAGCCTGAGGCAGGAGGATCAAGAGTTCAAGGCCAGCCTGGGTTAAATAGTGAGTTTAAGGCCAGCATGGATAGTGAGACCTGTCTCAAAAATTTTAAAATGAATAAAAAGATGAAAATATTAAATAGCATGATTTATTTTATCATTATATACTATATACATGTATCAAATGATCACTGTATCCCATAAAGTCTTACAGTAAAATAATCATTTTTTAAAAACACAAAAATCCTCCACTCTCCACTACTGCATTCCTCTCATCCTACAACGTAACCCTAACCCTATCTTTTTTTTTTTTGCGGGGGTGGGTGTTGGGGATCAAACTCAGGGCCTTGCGCTTGCTAGGCAAGCACTCTACCACTGAGCTAAATCCCCAACCCTGACAACGTATCTTTTTAAAAAAGGAAAACAAAAACCAAATACCTTTTTTGGTCCCCTGGCATCCTTCAAAATACTACTCCTTTCTTTCACTACCAAACTTATTTACTTACATACTTTATCTTGCATTCAGTGCCTCCATTTGCCTATTTCCACTCATCATATGTTCCTTACAATACGATTTTGTTCCTTACAATACAATTTTGTTCCAACAGTTTTGGTAATATTCTCTCAAAATTACCAAAATATGTAAACTGTAATGTTCCAGTAGCCTCATCTTACCTATATGACTTCTTAAAGCACTTGGAAGCTATAAGATTTAGTCCAGGGACTCAACCACAAAACAAGACAAGATGCTCAGAACGTTGGTTCTTGAATTCATATTACTGATTTAAAGCCAACAAGAGAATGTTCCCACCTTTGCATGTTATAGTTGAATGAAAAGAGTGAGGTTAATATAAAAAGATAATACAAGATAGTGTTGTCTCATTGTAGGATGAGAATCAGAGTTAAAAGATGTATTTTTCTTTTCTATAGAAAGTATAGCTCTGAATATTCAAGAAGTGTATTAATTTCCAAAAATGCTGTAACAAAATATCACAAAACGGGTGGCACAGTGCAACGGAATTTATTCTCACAGTCTGGAGACAAGACAGCTGAAATTAAGGTGTGAGCAGGGCCGTGAACTCTCTAAAGGCTCCAGGGGAGAATCCTTTGTCTCTTTCTAGCTTCTGATAGTTGCCAGCAATCGACAGTGTTCTTCGGCCCGCAGCTGTATTATCCAATCTCCACCTTCATTGTCATATGATCTTTTACCATCCCTGTTTCCACCTCTCTTCTCATAGACATCAGTCATTGGATTTAGGGTTTATCATAAACTGGTATGACCTCATCTTAATATGATTATATCTGAAAAGACTCCACTTCCAAATAAGGTCACTTTCATAAGTACCAGAGCTGAGGACTTCATTGTACATTTTTAGGAAACTGAGTTCAACTTACTTCTTTTCCCTCCCCCAGAACATAATTTTCATACACCTGGGCTCAAAAGACTGAGCTGGAATGTTCATGAAGAGAAAGTATCAGCAATCTGCTGGGGTTCTTATGCTTAATTTGGAGAGAAATCACCAATTAGCAAAGTACAGCCCCCTTGATTTTGGCAGCTCTGGGCCCTCGGTGCCAGCGATTCTCAACCCTTGGTGTTATAACTCCAAGTTATGAATGCCAGTATGTATTAGTCAGACAGTTGCTACAGTCAATGCTCTGCAAGACAGCAGATTTAATACAGCACATTTACAAGTTACAACATTCACACACAACTCAAAGGCAGGAGAGTGCAAAATGTGCACGCTGGAGACCCAAAAGATCCAATCAAGGGCTGGGACCCCAAGTCAATGTCCAGTGTACATCCATGTCTGCACTAAAAGGCTGAAGAAATCTATACTGGAACCAGGATATAATGCTCAGGGCAGAGATGAAGACCAAAGCGCCTCTGAAAAGAACAGTAGCCACCCCCCACAACAGCAAGGACCAGAGCTTCTCCTGCAAGGAGAAGAGTCGAGTTCCTTCAGGGAAACCAGCCACAAGAGAGCTTCTCCTGGGAAATCAGTCACCTGAAATGTTCTGCTCTGGTTCCCCTTTTTGCTGGGTTGGGAATAATCCTCAGGGTGGATCTTCTATGTCCAGACCCATACAAGCTCAGTTCAAATGGGCATTCCTGCTCAAGTTGACCATGATCAGTCCACCATATCAGTACCTCCTAGCTCTTACTGTTATACCTGGTGTTACAGTTAGCTCTAAGCTTTGAGTGTTAGCAGCTCCTAGCAGCTCACAGCCACCCATTACTGTAGCTCCTCAGCAGCCAGAGCTCATGGCCCCCTTGGCAGCTTTCTGGAGTTTCTCCAGCAGCTTCTGGCAGCTCTCTGAGTTTTTACATAGGTTTCCACAGGTCTCTGCTCTTAGCTCTTCACTGTTCTCCTGCTTACTAAGCTCTGCAGCAGCCCTAAGCATGCTCAGAGATAATACCCCTTAATGTTACCAGCTCGCTCTTAATGCGAGCAGCTCAGCCCACTTTATCAGAGATAAAAATCCAGAGCAGGCAATAGGACCACCCAAGTGACATGTAGTGGGGCCTATGCTGAAGCACCAGGGGACAGCACACAGAAGAAGGTCCTCTTAGACTAAGAAGTGTGAGGGAATGCTGCTAATATAGAGAAAGGGCGGGCCCATGCATGTATAGTCTCCTGCCTCTCCCAGAACTATTTGCGGACTTTCAAAGTAGTGGCAGAGGCAGGGTCATCTGGAGAGGCTGCAGGGTGAAGTCATCTGAGATAGGTCTTATATGAAGCTTGTTGCAGCCAAAGCAATTATCTCCCAGAGCAGCACGGGGAATTCTAGGACAGCTGTCTGTCAGTAAGGGTCACTCAGATGAACTGCAGAAGTGGTTGCTTGACTGACAGCTCCTGTGAAACAGCAGTTCTGCAATCACAACTACCACTGCTTTCAATGAGTTTCCAGGAGTGGTGTAACCCTGATTATGGCCTAGAAGGGTCTGGGGGGGGAATGTCTTCAGGACAACAGTGGCAGGCTCTGATCAGACCTGTCTGGCATGGTCGTCTAGCCATTCCTCAGAGACAGGACCTGACTGGCTCAAAGACAGACGGGGTACTACAGCTGTCGCCAAGCCAGGACTCCTATCAGGGCTGCAGCATCAACAGCCCAGAGGGTAGTTGTACAGGCAACCAAAGAGGTGCAAGAAGACACTGGAGATAGTCACCCTGGTCACCCTCGGTGCAGTGAGGGAAGAGCATGACAGCTGTCAGTGAGATCACCACACTTCCAATTGTCCAAGGGCAAAAGGAAGGGTTGGGCCTTGTTTTTTGGGCTATGGTGTTTGGACCAAAAAGGAAAAAGAGAGAGAGAGACATAAGTGGTCCATTCTACCACAACCTCCAAAGAAGGCACATTCCTTGAGCACTGGGGGAAGTCATGGCAGAAATATATCTTCATCCTTACACAAGGAATATTACTTATAAACATGTAGTGTTACAAAGAGACCTGAAGTGCCCAGCGAGTTGAATGAAATGAAAATGTACTTCTCAGGGCTCTTGCAATTAAGAAAGAAACCAAACATAAACTATCTTACATGAAAGTAGTAATATTAATAACCTGGGTTATTAATATTACTAATATCCTAATACATATTACAAATTAATATTTTGTTTGTTATAATAATAATAGTGATTAGGAAAAAACTGGGAACTGAACCCAGGACATCCCACATGCTGGGCAAGCACTCTACCTCTAAGCTATACCCCCAGCACTTTTTTATTTTGGGACAGCGTCTCAATAAGTCAGCAAACATTTATTTTAAGAAATACATGCAAAGCTGGGCATGGTGGTCCACACCTGTAATCTCAATACTCGAGAGGCTGAGGCAGCAGGATTGCAGCAAGTTCAAGGCCAGCCTGAACTACATAGCAAGACCATGTCTCAAAAAAGCTAAAAAAGGAAAAAAAAAAAAAAAACAAAAGCATGCTCCTGGGTGTGGTGGCACATGCCTGTCATCGCAGAACTCAGGAAACTTAGAAGCAAGTAGTTGGGGAAGTCAGCATGGCTACACAGTGAGTTCAAGGATAGCCTGGACTCCACAGTGAGATCCTGCCTTAAACCAAAAAAAGAAAAGAAAAAGAAATAAAAATACATGCTGAAAGTTACAGGTGAAGTAGCACAGTATATGAAAAGGTTCAGTGACAAAGACACAGAAAGAAAGAGCTGCAGATGTAACTCAATGACAGAGCACTTGCCTAGCATGCACAAGATCCTAGGTTTCATCCTCAGCAATGAGGGTGAGGGTGAGAGGGAAGGAAGGAAGGAAGGAAGAGGGAAAGAGAGAGGAAGGGAAGAAGAGAGTGAGGGAGTAGAGGAAAGGGAGGGAGAGGTAAAACATTAGTACCTGTTGAACTGGAGGATGCTAACTGGACTATTCCCCCAACTTCTCTATATGCAGGAAATTTTTCAATAAAAAAAAAAATGGGAAAACGCGGGCATATTTCAAGTGGAAGATACATCTTGTACCTCACTTCAAAATAGATTAGATTTACAGTTTAAAGGATGTCAAAAAGTGATATCCATGGGCTGAGGATTTAGCTAGGTGGTTAGAGTACTTGCCTAGCAAGCAAAAGGCCCTGAGTTCGATCCCCAGCACCAAAAAAAAAAAAAAAAAAAAGGTGATATCCTTTATATATTAATGTCCAAAATGTTTCAATCCCATGCTTTTCTATATACTGTACCACTCCCCTGTAATCTACCATAAAGAACAAAATTTTTCTCACAAAGCTCTTTCTCCTATTTAACCTCTCTCTGAATAAGAGGCAGAACATCAGGAGGTGAGTGCAGGTTCCCTAGTCCAGTGAATGTACTAAATCAAAGAAGGGATTAAGGGATTAAGGGTTGAGTAAATTAATTCTTTCATTTATCTTAACTCTTAACTCCGTTCTCATATTTAGCAGGGAAGATAATAAAAAACTATTATAAAACACAATTAAGTCCCAAATCAGAAACACATATTATATTACAGAGTTTAAATATCATTCACTGGCAAAAAGATTAGCTACCATGATGGGGGCAGGCATACATGGATCACTATCTGCCTCAGGGTTGACAGTAAAGAAGAAAGAGGGTGAGGGGTGGGGATTTCAGCTCGATCCCCAGCACCCACCTCCAAAATAAAAAGAAGAAAGAGGGTGGAGGGTGGAGTGTAGAATAGTTACCTAACGAGGACGAAAGGAAAAAAAGAAGTAGGTAAGGAAATTAAAAAAGGAGAACAAATCTTTGAGATAGGGTTGAACTGACATGCTCAGAACTAGGCCTCTCACCAAACTGATACCAGGTCCAAAAGGCTTTCTCATACTCATCCTGATGCTAGTTACATCTTTTGAAAAGTTACAGGAAGCACATAAACAGCATTAGGAAAATAGCCAATCAGGAAAATACAATTCTTTTCTGCTCCTACCAGAAATGAACCCCTTTACAGGCAAAGTTCATCAGCATCACCAAGTTCAAGAACCTCCTTCTAAAGGGTTAAGTGCTTAAGACACTTTGCTGATCCACACTGACATCATAAGGACCATTCCACAGCCCGATAAATGGGGCTGGCTCCCAGACTGCTCACTCAACCAAAAACTGAGTAAAATGTAACTTAGAAAAATGTGGTCTGCCTTTCAAAATGCCAAATAAACACCTTTGAACCACCTTGATTATATTTTATAGTTACCTGAAAAACAGTAGCTCTACTGACACAAAAAGAATCATAATCATTATTTTAACTCAATTCAATAGTGAAGGGACTATATGTTATCTGCCTGGTCTTACAATTATATGCTTTAATAATTCAATTCTTACTGATCTGATGTTACTGCAGACTACAATAAATTAACATTTATTCAAGTTTGCCTCTCAAATTTTAACATCTTTATCACAAAATTTTTAAATCAAAATGTTACACACAATTAATTTGATACTTGAAGAAAAGACCACATTTGTCTAATACATTTACAATAAACAGGCTCAAATATGCACCGATTATAAAGTGCAAAATTTCAATTACTACTTGGTTGTTGATCCAATCACTAAATTATGGCAACAAAATATCTGAATTGCCAACAATCTCCTGCTATTGCATCAGCAATTATTAAATACAACATATTCATTCTTTGGCGGGGGTGGGGGGTGCTGGGGCTCAAACTCAGGGCCTTGCATTTGCTAGGCAAGCGCTCTACCACTGAGCTAAATCTCCAACAACATATTCATTCTGCAATAATCATTTAAAGGTCAAGTATAAGCCCTATTAATAAAAAGCATTCTTACCTGCATGTTTTCCACTGCAATTATTCCCAGGATTCATTTCCCTAGTGCTTCCTTCAATAGGCAAAAGATTCAAACTGCACATTCTAGGATCACCTTGTGACTGGACAAAAGCATTAACTGCAGCACCCTAAAATTTTAAACAGAAATTAAATCTAACATTCCATATTTTGTTTCTTTTTAAAACTAAATTATATTATCAAAGCTGTAAAACATGACAGAATGAAAATTACGCTTACAATTATAGTGCACTTTATTTATTTATTTATTTTTTTGGTGCTGGGGATCGAACTCGGGTCCTTGTGCTTGCAAGGCAAGCACTTTAACCACTGAGCTAAATCCCCAGCCCTATAGTGCACTTTAAACAACACTCAAGAAGAGTTTAAACAAATCAAAATATGCCATTCTCATAGTCAAATTCTCTTTTTCTTGCTAAATTGCGCGATACTAAAATCAACATTTTTCCCCCATAGCTTTGGGGATTGAACACAGGGCCTTATATTGGCTAGGCAAGCATTCTCTCAGTAAGCTATATCCCTAGCGCCCCTCCTTTTTTCTTGAGGGTGGGGGACAGTCCAAATTGCTTGAGCTGGTCTTGAACTTGAATTTGAGATCCTCCTTCACCACTCAAGTAGCTGGGATTACAATCAGGTGCCACCAGGCCCGGCTAAAATCAACACTTAAATATAATTTTTATGCTGGGCATGGTGTAATCCCAGCACTCACAAGGCTGAGGCAGGAGGATTACCAACAAGTTTGAGGCCAGCCTGAACTACATAGTGAGATCCTGTCTCAAAAAAAAAAAAAAAAAAAAAATTCACTTTTTTCAGATGTGACAATGGTAATGTCAATACACTGGGTTTTTTTTGATAACTCTTAATATTAGAGACATATACTCATGATTCTGGGGACGGACTATGAAGGGACTGAGGAGGGAGTTGGAATAATAAAGATTAAGAAAGACTGGCTCTTTTTTAATTTTTTTTTTGAGACTGAGTCTCACTAAGTTGCCTGAACCAGCCTACAATTTGCAACCCTCCTGCATCAACTTCCCAAGTATGCACCTCTGCACCTGAAGACATCCCTAGTTCTTCCATAGATAGACAGATAGATAGATAGATAGATAGATAGATAGATAGATAAAAAGATAGATAGATACAGGGCGTGTGTGTGTGTGTGTCTGTGTGTGTACACACAAGGTCTCACTAAATCACTAAATTGCCCGGGTAGGGCCAAAACTGTGATCTTCCTGCCTCAGCCTCACAGAGTGCTGGAACTACATGAGCGGGCAACCATGCCTGACTATATTTGACATTTTTTGGCAATAACTAAGTTGCCATAACAGTATAAATATTCATCATAATAATTTTCATGGTTAATAATTACACCTTTAAATATAACATCGGAGGGAAAAAATAAACAAGAAGTTTAAAAAAAGAAAATTGAAAAAAGAAAAAGCAAAAAGTAATAATAACATCAGGGAGGATAGCTGAGCAGGGTGGCACAAGCCCGTAATCCCAGCACTCAGGAGGTGGAGGCAGGAGGATCACTGCGGGGTGGAGACCAGCCTGGGCTACATGGTAAGTTCAAAGCCATCCTGAACTACATCAGGGAGTGGGGGAAGCAAAAAGGAAGTAAAAAGGATTAAGATGTGATATGCATATATACCAACTAACCACAACAAAGTTATTCATTATGTATCACAAACATGTACAAATAGAAATAAAAAGTAAAAGATTATCTATAGTTTTGGTAAAAATTTTTTAAAATTTTAAAAAAAAGATAATCTACAGTTGAAAAAATTCTGACTATACACATACCTGACAAAAAAATACACACAAAAAAATACCATATCTAATAATATTTTTAAGTCAACTAATGGAGGTCATAAACTTTTTTTGCAGTATTTTACTCTGATATAATTTCAAACTCATAAAAATGTTCCAAAGACAGTTCAAAGAACTCCCTATATTGCTTACTGGGTCACCATTTGGTTGCACTTTGCTTTATTTGCTTTCCTTTTTATTCTGTGTGCACATATGTTCAAGCCCATGTGAACATACCTGAGAGTAAGCCACAGACACTATGTTCTGTTACATGTTAATACTTCGAGGTTTGTTTCCAAAGATATTGCATTATCAAAATCAAGAATTTAACAGGGGCATAATACCACTATCCAATCCACAGTCCATATTCAAATTTGGTCACCTATCTCCACAATGTCCTCTATTCTTTTTTCCCCATACCAGGACCCAATACCAGATGACATACTGTAGTTTGCCAACGTATTTCTTCAGTCTCTTTTAATCTCCTCTTTTATTGATCTTTTGTGGCCTTGAATTTTCAGAAGTAGAGACTGGTTATTTTGTTGTATTTCCCTTGATTTGGACTATCTGATATTTATTTATGAATACTGTCTCTGTCCATTTTGTACTGCTAGAAACAATACCACAGATTGGGTAATTTATAATAAACAGAAATTTATTCTTGACAGTTCTGGAGGCTAGGCAACCCAAAGTAGAAGGGCCTGCATCTGGAGAACGTTGTCTAGCTGTGTCATCCTCGGCAGAAGAAAGAACAGCAAGACAGCACATATTCAAGAGAAAGGGAGGGAGTCAAAATCATCTATTTAAGCAAGACATGGTGGCACATGCTGGTAATTCCAGCACTCTGGGAGGTCAAGGCAGAAGAATCATGAATTCGAGTCCAGCCTGAGCAACTCAAGTGACTTAGAGAGACCCTGTCACAAGGCAAAAAATTTTAAAAGGTCTGGGGATATAGCTCAGAGCAAAGACTCTGGGTTCAATCTGCAGTACCAAAAACAAATTAAAAAATCACCCATTTATCAAGACCCTACTCCCACAACAACTAACCTATTGCAACAATAACCATTTTAACACTCAGGAGGACAAGTCCTTCATGACCTAATCACCTGTTAAGGATCTCATTTCTCAACACTGTCACATTAGGAATTAAGCATCTAACACATGAATTCTAGGGGACACATTCAAAGAATTACAGGGGCATCTTTATCCTTGGGGATAGGTTCCAAGTCCCTCACCGGATGCCTGGTACTGCAGATGCTACTGAACCTTATATGTACTATGTTTTTTCCTATATACACAGACTTATGATAAAGTTCTATTTATACATTAGGCACAATAAAAAGTTAACAATAAGCAAATAGTAAGAAAAAAAGCAAATAGTAAAATAGAAAAAATCCTAACAATACAATGTAATAATCTTTCTTTCTCTCAAAATATCTAATTGTACTTTCATCTTTTAACTAAATGAAGCACTTTAGGGCTTCTCTTTGGCATATGCAAACTGCAAGCACTGGCACTCTCATGCTTTGGGGCCATTATAAAGTAAAATAAGGATGGCTTGAACACAACCATTGCAACACTGCAACAGGTAATCTGGTAACCCAGGAGAGCTACTAGCTAACCAGGGCTGCTGGGGCACAGACAGCATGGATATGCTGGACAAAGAGGGTTGGTACAAGATTTCACCTCACTACTCAAGAAGGCACAAAATTTAAAACTTATAAATTGTTTATTTCTGGAATTTTCTATTTAATATTTTTGTACTATAATTGAACACAGGTAAGTAAAGACTTGGAAAGTAAAACTAAGAGGGACTAGACTTAGCATAAGCAGTAGAACACCTGCCTAGCAAGTGCAAGGCCCTGAGTTCAATCCTCAGCACCTAAAAAAAAAAAAAAAAAAGAGCAAGTAAAACTCGGAGTAGGGGGCACCGCTGTAGTTTGAGGAGGTGCAGGAAGGATGTGAGGGTGATCTGGCTGCGACATCTGTCACCCCATTGATCGCCAGGGTTGATTCGGCTGATCTGGCTGGCTAGGTGGGTGTCTCCTTCCTCCCTCACCGCTCCATGTGCGTCCCTCCCGAAGCTGCACACTCAGTCGAAGAGGACGACAACCCCCGATAGAGGAGGACCATTTCCTCAGTCAAGGGCATATGAGTAGCTGCACTCCCCTGCTAGAACCTCCAAACAAGCTCAAGGAGGTGCAGGAAACGCAGTTCACACTAGGGGTGCATGGCATCAGTTTGTTCCTTTACAGTAGATGAACTCTGAACACTTGGATGTAGGTGGTATCTGCCAGGTCTCCCTGCAAAGTTAGTATTTTTCCCTTTGTAATCCTTTTGAAGAATGCTACAAGAGATAACTGACTATTCTAATAATTGATATTTCCTCATTTAATAGTCACCCACTAGTTCTGGCAAACATCATTCTACAACACCACCATTACTTCTATTTTATGACCTAGCATTCCACTCCAGGTAAGAGCTTACTCTTCTCCTCATTTATTTACTCATATATTACTTAATTTGAGTATGGATTCAAACTCCTATACTGCTCAATGAGCTATATTTGTACATTTGATGTTCAATTTATCCCAGATTTTTATTTATCAAACCAATCAAGTACAAATTCCTAAAGACACGAAAAGAATACTTTTTCAAACTACAAGTTAATTCATTCCAAAATGAAAAATTGAGGCGGGAGCATAACATGCACCCAGGAGTTCAGAGTCAACCTGGGCAACACACTTGTTCTCTAAGTTAATTAACTAGTCAAGAACAAAAAAAAAATTTTTTTTTTTTGGTGCTGGGGATCAAACTCAGGGCCTTGAGCTTGCAAGGCAAGCACTCTAACCACTGAGCTAAATCCCCAGCCCCAAGAACAAAAATTTAAGAATGAGTTTGCGCTCCCCGAAGTCGAAGAATGAATTCTAAGGAACAAAGGAAGTTAAGAGTAGGAAATTTATTGAGAGAGAAAGAGAGCTCCTGGAGACAGGAGGGGACCCGAGTAGGTTGACCAAAAATTTAAGAATGAATCAGATAAAGAGAGGACAGATTTGACTGCTAACCCCAATACTTTCAGGCTTCTCATGTCACCTTACTTAAAATTGCTGTATAATTCAGAAATGCCTATTTCATTAGTTTTAAAAAGTAAGGTCAGGTATGGTGGCACACACCTATAATCCCAACACTTGGGAGGCTGAGACAGGAGGATTGCCACAAGTTCAAGGCTAGCATGGGATACATGAGTTCAGGGCCAGCCTGATCTCAAAAAGAAAAAGAGAAAACAACCATAGAATTTTTGAATGTTGGGGATTTAGCTCAAGGGATAAAGCACTTGTCTAGCAAGCACAAGGCCCTGAGTTTGATCCCCAGCACCAAAAAACAAAACAAAACAAAAAATAAAGAAAGAAAAACCACAGAGTTTCCTGATACAGTTAAACACAAAAGGGGACTTCCGAGAAGATGGAGAAGCGGAGAGAAGGTTAAACACAAAAAACAGGAAACCAGTGTTTGGTCTGGAATTAATCCTTAGAAACTATATCAGAAAATAAATCTTAAGACATGAGTGTCAAGATAATTCAACAGGGAAAGAATCATCTTGTCTTTTTATTTCTTTTTTTGAGACAGGTCCTCGCCATGTAGTTCAGGCTGGCTTTGAAGCCAAGCTGGCCTCAAACTCATGATAATCCTCCTGCCTCAGCCTCTGAGTGCTGAAATTACAGGCATGCATCACCACACCTGTCACGAAGTATTGTCAACAAATAATCCTAGAACAACTGGCTCTCCACAAGTGAAAGAATGAAACTGGACCACTACTTCGTACCATACATGAAAAGTTAACTCAAAATGGATTATAGGCTGAAATGTAAGAACTCTTAAAAAAAAAACATAGCAGGAAGTATTCAAGACCTCTATATATTTTTAGCGAGACCCTGCCTTGAAATAAAAAATAAAAGGGCTTACAATGTAGCTCAGTTCGAAGACCATAGGTTCATTCATCAGTAACATGCACATGTAAGTGTGAAATCTGATCCCCCTAAGTGTGAAAAATACAGAGTAGCAGAAAAGGTGGACTGCACATTTTATATTCTTTCTATACACATAAGACTTGCAGTCTTAGACCTAAAAACCAAAGTGTTCCTTATTAAAAACAAAGAGCAGGTGGTGACCTTACTTCCAGTATTACTTTTGTTCAGTGGTGGTACTGGAGATTAAACACAGGACCTTCACACTGAGCTACATCCCTAACCCTTTTTATTTTTTGAGACAAGGTCTCACTAAATTGCCCAGACTAAGCTCAAATTTGACATCCTCCTGCCTCAACCTCCCAAAATACTGGGATTACAGGCCTGCACCACCAGGCCAACCCTAGTGTTCACTTTTTAATATGTAAGAATTAAAGGAAATGCTTGGAATGGTGATGCAAATCGTTATTTATATACATTTTCTCTTTAAATCACTTTAAAGTTTCCCATTATTTGTGTGGTAACTTTAAAAAGAACACTGATTAAAATGACTTATTTTTACAAGAATCTCCACCTTCACCCTTGAGGAGTTAATTTACTATTACCAAAGGTTTATTTTAGCAGCTGTAGATGTAGCTAGCTCAGAGGTAGAATGTTTGCCTACAATGCACAGACCTAGATTTGATCCCCATACAGCAAAAACAAATAAAAGTTTATTTTATAGACAAAACTGTATGTCATTCCATTTCTAAGGTTTCTGGAAGACTGTCAGAGATCCTGAAAATTTCTATAGGCAGTAAGTATTGATAAGTCTTTAAATGTTGTTTTTTTTTTTTTTAGTGCTGGGGATCAAACTCAGGGCCTTGTTAAATGGTTTTTTTTTATAAATACATGCTTCTCTGTATTGACTCCTTTACTTTTTACCTCTGTTAACTTTGTATCTAGATTCAGTTTTGTAATCTCTTCATTTGGACTTGGATTACTTCTTCCTGGTGGTATGAACTTTGCTTTTTTGAAGGGATTCCCATACAGCTGACTTGGTGCTGCAGATCGTCTCATCTTCAGTAGTACTGACCTGAAAAACACCACAAACAGAAGTCCTCCATGAGTCTGATTAGAATCACCCTAAATATAAAAACAGCTCATCACTACAACCACTTCCTCAACTCTGTGTGTGTGTGTGTGTGTGTGTGTGTGTGTGCGCGCGCGCACATGCAGAGGATCGAACCCAGGACCTCACTCACACTAAGGAAGTATTCTACAATAAGCTATACCTCCATCACCCATGATATATTTTTAAAAGGTAAGAAAATAAGCCTGTAATAAACCTTAGAAAACGAGTTCAACAGATAGTAAGATTTTATTTTTCAAAATAAAGGGCTATTAGAAACAATGTGTGGTTTAAATTTAATGGTCCAAACTTGAGCATATGTCAATTTTGATAATACTATAAATAATCATAATATCTTTAATGTTCTTTAAATAAGAATTTCAGGAGTATTTCACTTTCAAATGCTCCCTACTCATCAAGTAACTATCTACCATCTCCCTTTCCCCCTTTTCACCCACTTTTAAATAAATTGTCCTCGAAGTAAATTGTCTTATGTTAATTCAAACTCAGTTTCTTTAATTCTTTAAAAAAAATTATTAAAAAAATAAATAAATAAGAATTTCAAACTCTAAGGAAAAGGAAACACAATTATTCACATACATGTATCAAGTATGTTGCTTTTTCTATTCCACTAATCCATAAACCACCCAAGGGTAACAACCATATTTATTATTCTTCACCAGTCTAAAAGCAGTACCAACCACAGTATCAAATATATTATAATCACTAACAACTATTTTTTTGAGGGGGATGGATTGGACAGGGTATGTAGTCCAGGCTGGTCTTGAACTCACTAGGTAGCCCAGGCTGGCCTTGAACTCACTGCGATCCTCTTGCCTCAGTCTCCCAAGTGCTGGGCTACATAGTGGAGTTCAAGGCCAGCCTGAACTACATATGAGACCTTGCGTCAAAAACAAAAACAAACAAAAAAATTAATTAAATATGATGTCCATATCCTGAAATGTTCTCAATATTAGTCAAACTCCTCTGTAATGCTGTGAAAATTCTGACTGACATCTTTTTAAAGATACACCAAAAAAATACAGAGTACTTAGAAAAATCCACAGGAAAAAAACCCCAGTGTAATTCAGATGATGCTAAGGGATGCTTAACTTTGGGCAAACTATTTAGCCTCTCTGGACATCATTTTCCTCATTTATAAAATTTTTTAAAAACTGAACTAAACGATAAAATTTCTTCCAATTCTAAATTCTGAGAATCACCTCCATAAACTCTTCTTTTTTTTTTTTTTTGGTGCTGGGGATAAAACTCAGGATCTTGTGCTTGCCAGGCAAGCACTCTAACCACTGAGCTAAATCCCCAGCCCTCCCATAAACCCTTCTATCTCTAATATATGATTTCTAAATTTTCAACTTTTCTATTTAATTCTGTAAACAAAAAATAATAATAATAAATTTGAGAATGCAGGAATATGGGAAGCAGCACCGAGAAGTGGCTAGAGGAAAGACTCACTGAGTGCAGCAGTGCACATCTGTAAAACCATTCCTTTGGGAGATTGAGGCAGGAAGACTTTCAGTTTGTCTGGGCAATTTAACAAGACCCTAGGGGCGGGCGCAAGGCCCTGAATTCAATCCCCAGAACCGCCCCCCTCACAAAAGAAAGGCCTCATCTCAAAATAAAAAGGAAAGAAAGGTGGAGTCAGGGAGGAAGGGGACTCAAACCAGTCATCACACCAAGGTGTGGTGATGCACACTACAATTCCAGCACTGGGGAGACTGAGACAGGAGATTGCCAGGAGTTCCAGACCAGCCCAGGCTACAGAGTGAAGACCCAGTCTCAAAAAGAAAGAAAAGAAAAGAATCCAGTCAGCCTGCCTTTGCTAGCTATTTATATATGACCTTAGGCATCCATCAAGCCATCTCATTTGTTAAAGAATTTCATAGTAAACTGCAGAAATCAGTACATTCACCCAAAATCCTTCAGCATCTATTGTTTTTTAAATTAGTTCTGTTGGACCCTCTCCTAGGTTCAGGGAATAAAGCTATTTGGCAGCCCTGCGGTACTGCTACAACTTCTATGATGTATAACCTCTACCTGTTCAGTCCTCCCAAGGAAAACAGCCAGACCAGGCTGACAACAGCAACACATCAGACGGCCAGAAGCACTTGGCAACATCATGTAGTAATTAAGATCACAGCTTTGAAGGCAAATGTCCGAACATAAATCTAGACTGACACTTCCAAACATGTGATCTTGCACAGTTTACTTAACCTCTTTGTGTCTTAATTTCCTTGCTTATAAAAAGAAGTATCTTACTCATACTTACACATAGGACTGTTGGAAACATTAAACATTTAAGCACTTAGGCAAAGCTTGGCATATAAGCACTGAATATTGTCTGTAAAATTTTATCGTCTCTAATTGTAATCCCTGTTGGATGTTTAATGCCTGAGGTCCTATGAAAGCAGAAACAATGAAGGTCCAACGGGGTAAGGGGTAGAGAATATAGTTCTACATATAGCATCATGACCAGCATCTATGGGTTCATTTGGCTTGCACAACCATCAAATCTCTAGGATACAAGAACGTAATAAAACCACTCTACCAAGCACCAGCCATAGACCTCCCCTGCTGTTTCTGCTTTTTTCTTGTGGGGAGGGGGCAGGGTCTCACTATGTAGTTCAAGATGGCCTTGAACTCACAATGACCCTCCTGCCTCAGCTTCCCCAGTGCTGTGATTACAGGTGTGCATCTCCACACCCAGCTGTTTCAGCCTTTTAACTTCCAACCATATGAGGCAATCATTATTTCACTTCATGCCTTAAACTGGCCTTTGACTCTGTAACTCCGCTATACCTTCTTGCAAAAATCTTCCACAAGATAATCAATAAAAGATATTAGGAAGACAATAAAGAAGATGGGGGGGTGACTGACCAGTTTCTAGATAAAAGCCCCTACGGAAGGCGCTCGTTCTTATACATGGTTTGGCCTGTCTCCCTCTGGGCCCTGGGAAAACAGCTCCACCGCGCAGAGAGTGAGAAGTGTCAGGAGACCGGCGCGCGGGGGAGGCAAAGAAGGTGCCCCGGCCGCTCCGCGCAGGCGCCGTTCTCACCAACCCCGCGCCCGCTCCTCAGGGAGGCCACCCGGCTGCCGCGAAGGCGTCGCTCGCCCTTCACAGAGCAGCCCGGGCACTGCTGCCGCCGCCCTCCTCCCCTCTCAGAAGCCCGCTCGAGCGGCATTCCCCGCTTTGTCCCGCAGCAGCCTGCAGGCTATCCTGCAGAGCCTTCTCTTCCAGGGACGCACCCGCCAGAATCTGACAGACACTACACACCAGCCAAAACGAAGGGCCGACCGATAGATTGTCCCTCGCCACGCCGGGCGCTCAAGACGCCCGCCTTCGCGCAGCCAATCGTGGACGAGGTGCTGCGCGTGCGCAGTACCTCTCCGCTACGGAGCCTCGTCTGGTCCATCTGATTGGACGTTGCTGTGTCCCTGCGCATGTGTCTCTGCGCGTTCCCTTAAATGTTTCCCAGTTTGATTACGATTTACAGTTTGTTTCCGAAAATACGAATTTGTTCCCTGCAGTCACCGACGGCGATGCTGAGGCTACTGACCTCACAGCCTACTTCGACTTGTAAAAAGTTATATATGATTTGGTGTGGAAGTACAATAATGGAAATGTGTGCATAGCACAGGTATTTATTATCCTGTTATTCTTTCATTCAAAACATTGATTTAGTGACGCCCGCAAGATATTTCCCAAGCCCTGTGTTAAATTCTCGGAATATGAAGATGAATAATGACCACTCAGAAGAGTCCGCCGCCTCCAGACGTGAAAAGCACTAAAGGATTTTAAGCAGATAAGTGACATCATTTAATGGGTACAGTATTTACTGAGCGCTTCTTAGTGCCAGTCGGCCAGCCTAGAGAAATATGCAATTAGAAAGGCATGTCTGATAGAAAGAGTGGTTAAAAGGCACTAAGTGAATTCTACCCAACAGTTTGACAAACATTAAAAAACATCCGCCAGGCATGGTGACGCCTACCTGTAATCCCAACACTCTGGAAGGCAGAGGCAGAAGGATAGAAAATTCCAGCCCAATCTACTTAATTTAGCGAAACCCTGTCTCAAAATTTTAAAAAAGGGCTGGAGAAGTAGCTCAGTGTGAAGGTCTTGGGATCAGTCCCCAGTACTAAAAACAACAAATGCGTTGAATAGACTTGTGTGAAAACCAACAGGACTAAGTGGTTGCTCCCAAGTATTAGACTTCTGCTCTGGATTTCACACCCAGGACCAGCATCAGAATCCTCTGAGGGATTGCTCTAGCATGTATCACTGGATTCCACCTGCAGATTTGTGGATTCTGAAGACCTGGGCTGAGATGATGATTTGCATTTCTAATGAGTCTGCAGGGATGTTGCAGATCACCAGCTTGGTCAACATAG
Source organism: Hystrix cristata (assembly GCA_004026905.1). Taxonomy (NCBI): domain Eukaryota; kingdom Metazoa; phylum Chordata; class Mammalia; order Rodentia; family Hystricidae; genus Hystrix; species Hystrix cristata. The sequence continues at coordinate 22,408 of PVJO010007533.1, forward strand.
CAAGCCCTCCCCCCAAAAAAATCTGAATTGTTCCATGTTCTTACACTTAGAATCTCATGAACCTTTCTTTAAAAAAAAAAAAAAACCTTGTTTACATGATTGTTCTCTTCATTAGACTGCAAGTTTCTTACATTTCAAAGGCTGCACTAAGGCACATAGAACACACAAGACGCTGAAGACCAGTTTCTACGTTCTCATTCTGCAGGTCTTCCAGGAATTTCCACACACTGGACTAAAAGTAATCTAACTGGACCTGCTAATGCTTCACACACACTGATAACCACCAACAGCAGTTTTTAAATGAACCAACAGCAATCCGGTTTTTCCTTGGGAAAAAAATACAAATCACCCTATCCACTCCTTGTGCTACAGATTAAGCTTTGTTCTCAAAGGTATTCTGCATCTCCCATTTTTAAATACCACTCAAAACTGTGTAAATCAAAGTAGTCTTGCAAATAACACATACCTATTTTACCAAAGTATATATTTTTTAAAAATTTTGGCACTGAGGATTAAAGAATTAGGCCCTTCAACTGAGCTACATCCTCAGCCCTTTTTTATATTTGAAATAAGAGCTCACTAATTCACTAAATTCCCCAGGCTGGGCTCGATCTTGCAATCCTCCTGCCTCAGCCTCTCAAACTGTTGGGATTACAGGAGTATGCCACCATGTCCAGCTAAAATTACTTAATTTCGAAGGTATGTGATCTTGCAGATCAAAATGTATAGGATAAAAATTTCATCTGGCTCGCTTCTGAAATGACGCAGACACAATGTTAGTTAGGGCTTTGCAACTCTGCTTCCAAGTGATGAATTAATTCTGCTCAGTAATACTTCACCTAAAAAGCAGCTTCTTACCTGTCCAAGATAAAACACAAAGAATTAGAAACCAGCCAACTTGGCTTTAAATCCTGTTTCTACAACTTCGACTTAAAACTCTTCATCATTCTCCAACTATAAAATTAGGATTAAGCCTCCTTTGCTGGATTGTTATTAATACTGAGTGATACATGTATACAAGGGCTGATCAACATGGATTCCTTCCTTTTTGCTATACTTTAGGACTTTTAGTTACTCCAGACTTTTTCAATTTGCCTGGCGTTAACTTGCTTCTACACTGATCAGCTATTATCTTTGCTGACCTGCATGAGTATTACTCTAAAGATTTAAATGGCAGAAACAGTTCTCTGATATGTCTCAAAGATTCAGTTTAATGCTTTAAAAAATGATGAATTTATCTGTAGTCACATGTCCTCATTTAAGACAGTTATCTAGGAAACTATTTTTACACATATTTGTATCAGACGTTAGAAGCAAATTCCTAATGCTACCTAATATGTAAAAAATTATCTTTACAGAAGATGAGACTATTAGTTTTAGGATTGAACAGGGTCTAGGTTATCTTGGTATTAGTGACGGTCTGTCTGTGTGCCCCAAAATTCTTACGTTGAAGCTCTCACCCCAGTGTGACATTGGAGATGGGTGCTCTGGGAGGTAACTGGCTTCGATCAGATCCTAAGGTCAGGACACTCAGGATCAGTGCATTTATCAGAAGAGAAAAAGACCCAAGAGCTCTCTTTCCTCAAACACGTACTGAGGAAAGACCATGTATGCACACAGAAGGCCTTACTAGAACCCACTCATGCTGGCACACCCCAACCTTGGCCTTCCAAGCCTTCAGAACTGTGAGAAAATGTTGCTTGGGCCACGCAGTCTGTGGTATTTTGCTATTGAAACATGACCAGATTAACAAACTTGGGTTTTTCAAGGCCACCAGTTATAAAGATTTCCAGTACTTTTCACTTAACATCACAATCTTTAGAGCTGAAGCTATTCATTAAGGTGTTTTTATAATGGGTGAGGATTTTTTCACTCACAAAGCATTCACCAAAACAAAGTGATAAAAGGATGGACTAAGACTCATACACTTTTTTTTAAGAGTACTCTGTATTTTACTCCAGTTATATAGGCTCAGTGTGTTAAAACATACTTTGGGGACAATATGGCTACTTTCTCAAAGTTATAACCTTTATTTCTAAATATAAAGTCCACCTTTTTCTATTAGATGTTTGTGATTCCCAAAATTACAGAATTAGGAGATGCCTCATTTTAGTCTTTAAATAACTGTATAATAAAATAACATCAGTAGGTCCAAAGCTGAAACATATAGTAAGTTTGTATTTCTTTCTAACATAAAGAAGTGTTTTTGTTTCTTTTGGCAAAGCTATGGTTACCAAACTGTATGCCAGGGCACCTTAGTAAATTAACATGAGAACCACCAAATATTTAAAAATTCTGAGGAAACATAGCAACACCTGCTGGGCACCACACAGACTACTAATACGAGGTAGTTTACATTTTCCACATTAGATAACATTATATTCCTTTTCATGACAGTGCATCTTTGCAAAACTTTCAGCAGTTTGACAGAAAGTACTGTGAAAGAAGCAAGTGAAGCAGGAAGTGACACTGATTCCAAGGTCTGAGATGCTGTGCAGTGTCCGAAGTTACTAGTGGAGATGAAGTAAATTCCTCCTAAGTTGCTTGGACCTAACTGTTTAATAAACAGAAATACTAGGTATTTCTTTTGGCCTACATACGCTGTGAAAAAATTACTGAGACACTAAAGGGTAACAAGGGCTGAGAAAAATTGGGAACATCTGTGGTATAGCAAGAAAAATACAAAAGAAGTAATTTAGTTTTTCTCTTTCTACCAAGAAATGTTCTAAATAAATAGTCATATAAAAAGGGGAAAAATATATACAAACATACATACAAAGTTCGGATTTTTATTGAAATCTCATGTTAGGTATCAAACAAAATCTGCTTTCTTCAGATAAAAATATTCTCTCAGATGTCTCCAGATAATAGCTAAGTCTAAATTGGTCCTTTGTTGTCTTATTTTTATTGTCCTCATGAAATGTCCGTAGACACTTAGGATGTTCCCAAAAGCATCTTCATCGTGTAAAGGACCGTACATGGCGACCTCTACCACTGCCTCCACTAACGAACTTTCCCCTGGAGCCTCCACTGCCACTATTCGCACTGGCCCAGGATGGCCCGAGTCCCCCACGACCTCTAGACGCTCGGTCCCGAGGACTTGGCCGATAGCCTGAAAAGAAAGAGTATAGTTTTTAGTTCCACGTCCTTTCCTTTCCCACTACATAGAAGTACTAATCTACAACACTGATCTCAAACCAAGAATTACTTTTTGCTTTTTAAAAATTCATATAAAAGCTCAGTGAATGTGCTGAAGATTACTGAATTGATATTTTAAATAGGCAAAGTATATGATATACAAGAATTATATACTAAAAAAAAAAAGGTGACAAAAATACACATTTAAAAACAAAGCTACTGGGGCTAGAGATTTAGCTCAGTGGTTAGGGCACTTGCCTAGCAAGCGCAAGGTCCTGAGTTCGATCCCCAGCACCCAAAAACAAAAAACAAAGCAATTCCTGATGAGAATCCTGATCTTGATACAGTAATATATTTTTTTAAAAAGGTAAGTACTTACACCCACAATAGTGTAAACAAAAACAAAATATACTACAAGAAGATATGTTAGCAAAATACCTTGTGATTAAAAAAGTACCTCAAGGATTAGTTTTCAGTATTAAAATACAGCATATCACCACAAAACTGTTCAGATTATACAAGCAGTTCAGAATCTAAAAATTTGATGACACAAACTTGACTCTAGAATTATCAGTCGATATTCTAAACTATCCTCTCCCAAAACAACAGTATATGTATGGCACTGAACAATCTGAGCAGAAGGAACTCGTTTCCCTGCTCTCGGCGGAAGCAAATGGGCAGGATACGCACCTGTAGAGCTAAGTGGCCGTAAGGGGGGAAGAGGGCCCCTGTTGAAATTGCTCTGGCCCCCACGACTTTCATTGTAGTTGCCTCGAGGAGTATTCTGCGCACTCCAACTGGAGCCTCTTGTGCCCTCCCGACGACTGTAGTTCCCTACATGCAAACAACACAATCAAAATCCATGTTTCTCACATCCTCAATTGGATTTGACAGGTTTTTCTTACTCTTCAAAAGTAATGGATGAGGGATTGGGGATTTACCTCAGTGGTAGAGTGCTTGCCTAGCAAGCACAAGGCCCTGAGTTCAATCCCCACCCCACCCCTCAAAAAAGTATGGATGAGAAACGATAAACTGAATACACTGCGTGTTAGAAGTCTCACCATGGTTAATAGCAGAGGTTCTAGAAATGGACTGTCAGAGTTCAAATACTGATTCTGCCACTTACATTTATGTATCCTGGTCAGCTGGATGACTATTTTCTCTTCTGTAAATTAGGGTACTACAGGATGTATCTTATGGAGTGGATGCAAGGGTTTACAACAGTTCCTGACACCTCTATTTACGTGTTGCTATTAATGGAAACTCCCACCCTCCTAAATAGCAAGCAGGAATGAAAATATGTCATCAATTCACCAGTAAAAAATAATTTCTCTAAAATAAGGTACTAAAATCTTAAAATAATTTAAAACAGATTAAATATAACATTAGGAAGCAAACAGATGAGAGAGGCAATGGTGAACTACACAGAACAATCTTAAGGGAATTACTGAGAAGTGTAATTGTGGAAATAATGTACGGGTACTGCTCAGGAAAGATAAATAAAATTTTCAATGTAAAAGAGAAATTGTTAGCCAAAATTTATTTTAAACTCATTGCTAAAGCATAATATATCAAAGCTTAACTTTTATAAAAAAGGGAGGATTTTTTTCCCATATTCAGTAGAGTACTCTGCACAGAGTTCTCCTGGTTTAGTAATACTGGTCTGCAAGCAGCTCAACTGTAGTAATAGAAAAATAAGGAATTTAATTTCTTCCATGCGACTCATTTATTTCAATTTTCCAATATTCTAACCAATTAGAAAATACACGTAAGTAGTTACCTTTTGAAGCAGGTGGCGTAAAAAACCTATTCTGACTATGAAAAGCACCTCGTCCTCCTCGATTGCCTGAAAATCCCCCACGAGAAGAAATCTTCTGTGATACTTTGAGTGGCCGTTTTGGTGGGGGTATTCCATCTTGGGGGACCACTTCTTTACTTTCAGCTGCAACAAAGTCATCCACATGCATAGAAGGTGGTCTACTTGTGTTCTGTTTTCTCTGACGGAAAATATCATGGGGTCGTATGCCCTGTCCAAATCCTCCCCTGCCCCTTCCTCTTGGTGGTGGCACAACATGAGCTCGTTTGGCAGGTTCAATGTATTCAGATTTTCCACTATTAAAACAAAAACACTCCATGAAAACATTTTTTTCTCATATTTTCAATGAAAATATAATAGTCAATCTTTGCAATATTGCAGAATTATTCCAATTCTGTTAATTTTGCAAGTATCTATATTATTTTCTTATGTAACACAGCAAACTAGCTAAAAATAATACATTTTATTGGTATGACTAACAGTTCTAAAAACAATCCAGTTCACTTATTGTTCAAACATTTCAAACTCCCATAACAAACACTGTAACAGGACCTGGGGGTGCCCAGTAGTAGATTATGTACTTAGCAAGAGTGCAGCCCTCAGTTCAATCTCTAGCACAGTTTTAGGGGTTTCTTTTTTTATTTGTTTTCTTTGCTTTTTTGCCTTTTGTGGAACCAGGATCAAACCCAGGGCCTCATGCATGCTAGGCAAGTGCTCTAACCCTGAGCTACATCCCTTGCCCCCAAAACTACTACCTTAAAAAAAATTCAAACAACATTCATGATTCAAGTGTGGTGTCAATTTCCATTTTTATCAGTTATGCATCTATCTTAAAATAGATAAATAAGATCTTCAGGAGAACAAATTTTACCTTGAAGTTATGAAGGTCTCATGCTTGTGTTTCCCAAGTTTGAATCCTTTTGTAGTCTTGGTTCTCCCTGGAGATGACGGCTCTGACAAAAATGAGCGCTCTAATTCTGAGTGCAGATCAAAGTCACTACAGCATTTCTCAGAAAGTTCAATCAAATCAACCTTTACCTGCAGGCGTAAAAGGAAACAAAATGCATCTTAAATGTAACTGTTAATGTATAACATTTGACTACAGAAATTGTAATTCTTTATAAATTACACTGAACTACCACAGTAAATAAATTATAATCTCCCTCGCTGCTTGATCTTTTCAGAAAGCAACGTTGGGGCTGGGGATTTAGTTCAGCGGTTAGAGTGCTTGCCTTGCAAGCATAAAGCCTCAAGTTCAATCCCCAGCTCAAAAAAAAACAGAAAGCAACATCATTGGTAGCTAACAGCAACAACCACAGCAATAACAAAAATCTTAAGAATTCAACTATTTCTTATTTTTTGGTTGTGTTCCTCCTCAAAGCAGGGCTATGTATGTAGAGGTCTGGTAGGGAACTCAGGCCTTTTCTATATAAATTAACACTAATATCTCCAGAACATTTGCAAAATAGTCTGAAAGTAACATACTCTGCCAGCCCTTGCATAGGAGCCATTTCTGTTATAAAACAATTCCATTCCACAGATTTCCCAAAATTCTACACATTCAATGAGGTTCCAACCTAAATTTAAATTCATAGAAACCAAAATTAAGATTTACTTTTCAAACTTATTATGTTTAAATACCTAAAATTTCCCTAAATCCCAGCCACAATTATCACTGCAAGACAGTTATGATTCAATTTAAAAGTTATAAAATATTGTAGACCTGTGCTGCCCAATATGGTGGCCACATTCAATCCCCAAAACCGACAACAAAGACAGGCCAATATGGTAGATGGTAGTCACTATTAATGTCTAAATTTAAATTAAATTAAAACTGGGTGTGGTGGCACATGCCTGTAATCCCAGCACTTGGGAAGCTGAGGCAGGCACATTGTCATGATTTCAATGCCAGCCTGCACTACACAGTGAGTTCAAGGCCAGCCTGAGCTACATAGCAAGAACCTGTCTCAAAAAAACTAAAAAAGAAAGAAAATTTAAATTAAATCACAATAGTTGGGGATTTAGCTCAGTGGTTAGAGTGCTTGCCTTGCAAGCACAAGGCCCTGAGTTCGATTCCCAGCACCAAAAAAAAAAAAATTTAAATCACAATAAAATTCAGTTCCTTATTCGCACAGTCCACATTTCAACTGCATGACAGTCACATGAGGGCAGTGGTAGCTATGCTAACACAGGGTAGATTATATAACACTTCCATCACTGCCTGAAGTTCTACTGAACAGTGCAGTTCTAGAGTCACTGAACAATTTATACTAAACAGAAATTCATTTTTTAATGTAATGTCACAATTGTATGTCATTTCTGGGAGCAGGGAGAAGTAATGGGGACTGAACCCGGGGCCTTCACACTGAGCTACTACATCTCTAGCTCTTTTTCACTTTTTATTCTATAACAGTCTTGATAAGTCACTGAATTGATGGGAATTCACGATCCTCCTAACTCAGACTGCCAGGCACTGGGATTATAGGCATATGCCACCACACTCTGCTTAGACGTGATTTAAGAAAAGTAGCCCTCGGTACAGTAAATATGTCCCCCCAACATTTTCTGATAATCTTCTGGGAATGAAACCCAGGGCTTTGCACATACTAGGCAAGCACTCACCACTGACAACACCCGCGGCCCCTTTTAAGTTTATTTTACTTTAAGACAGGGTCTCACTAGGTTGCCCAGACTGGCCTTGAACTTGTGATCTTCCTATCCCACCCTACTGAATAGGCAGTAAATACATCCTGAATGTGAAACAACCCATTTTTTTAATTGCACCTCATGAACACTAGCATTTTGGGGGCCAGAGAATATAAAAATGTGATCAAAAAAAGAACCAATATACAAGTACAATAACATGCAACTAAAAATCATCTATAACACATCTCCAAGAAGCATAAAGCAGACTACATTAAATTTGGGCAGGGGGAGTGGAAGACAAAGTCTCTGTATGTAACAAGCTGGCCTTGGGCTCATTACATAGCCCGAGCTGGCCTCAAACTTTTGCCCCTCTCACCTCAGCATCCTGGACACTGTGATTAGAGGTAAACTGAATATCTTTTAACTATATTCTTACCCATTCAGAAATTGGGTTTCATAATGTCAATTCTCAACCATAATGTATTATAACAAACACATTCTTTGTAAATTCTCAAACTGAGAGCAAGTACCATACCATTCCTTTCCTTAAACTCAACTGCAAGAATGAACCATTATTTTGTGGGATATCTTTCTATATTTTATATCCTTATGCAGGACTTATGCAAAAATGTGATCTGTCCTTAAAAATCACATTCTGAAAATACAATTTGCCAACCAGAAAAAAAGCAAAACAAGTAGCATAAAAAACTGAGAGTTATGGATGCCATTAACTGGGCACAGGGTATAAAAATAATATTGCACTCGTCCCCAAGTAGACCTTACCAGCCATATAATACATAAACTATTTTAACACTAGTAATACCCAAAGAAACAAACAAAAAACATTAACTTTTCCCTAAATGTTTAGTAATAAAATCCTTTATACCAAATCCAGATCCGTATCAATCTCTTCAGCTTGAAATGGAGTGAACCACATAGACTTCAACTGATCATCCATGACATCAGCTAGCACGTATGCAGTCCTAGAATTTACAAAAGTATCTGGTAAAAAGCAGAATCTCAAAATCAAGTATTTCAGTTTACCTTCTAAGTAAAAATGTATGGAACATACAGTTAAAAATATCATCCTCTAAAATATTACTAGAATTAATACCTAGAGACTCAAAAAGCAATTCAAGAATTAGGCATTCTTAAAAACCAGTAACTTAGGGTGGGGATTTAGCTCAGTGGTTAGAGTACTTTCCTAGCACGCACAAGGCCCTGAGTTCAAACCCCAGCACCAAAAAAAAAAAAACAAAAAAAAAACAACAAAAAAACCAGTAACTTAAACTGGGCACACTGGAACAGGCCTACAATTCCAGCACTCTGGGAGGCTGAGGCAGGAAGACTGTAAGTTTGAGCCCAGCCTAGGCAACTTAGTGAGACCCTGTCTCAAAATAAAAAGGGCTGGAGATGCAGCTCACTGCAAAAGTCCTGGTTTAAAAACAAGCAAACAAAACATTAGCTTGGCAAATAATCCTGCTATAAAAAATGTTTGACCTTTCTGTAAAATAAAATGAAGCCCTGGTTTTATTTCCTAAAAGGCAAATTTATTTTACTGTACTAATTTATACAGAAGCTGCCTATACTTAATTTTCTAAATATGCAGACTAATTCTGTTACATGAAATGGTAATGAGGATGTTAGCACTCCAAAGATTAAGACATATATATCCTCGAAACCAGGACTGAGCAAAAGCCTGGCCTGTTTTGCCAGCCTATTTTTATACTATCTACATGCTAAGAAAGGTTTAAGTTTTTCTTAAAAAACAAAAATGAGAAAACTATAGGATGCTATGCAGAGACTTTATTTGGACTGCAAAGCCTAGAGTTTTTACTATTTCACCCTTTACAAAAAGAAGTCTACTGATCCTCTCTCTGCTCCAGCCATTAAATAAATAACATCGACTCAAACACAGACACTGTATGTTTTACCTATTGTTAAACAGATTCTGGAGAGATTCTGGAGCACAAAGCACTGGTTCTACATCCTGGTCACTGAGAGGTAAAGGGTCACCTGATGACTCCAGCATTTGCTTAAGGCCAACCACATTGTCCAAGAGAGAATCCAGATTGTCATCATCTTTTGAATGTTCCTAGACACAAACAAAAGATGAATGAGAAAGTGCAGGTAAAACTTGAACATGCATGCCTACACGCTACCAAGTCTTTAGCAAAAAAGGGTGAGTAATTTCGCTATTAAAAAATTTGGAACACCATTAAGAAACAACCTTAAAAACTTAACATTAAACCTATTAAAATAAAATGAACACCGAAAACACTTGTCATTTTCTTTTCTTTTTGTGGTGCCAGGGATCACATGCTAGGCAAGCATTCAATCACTGAGCTGCATCCCCAGTTTTACATTTTATTTCTAAACAATGACAGCAGAGGGCAGAATACATTCAAATAGACAAGCACTGCCTTCATTTACTCAGGATTCATAACTCAAAGGAGGATTTCACTCCAAATTATTAATTCAAAGAGTCATTTGGAATAGTATGAATACCCAACTAAAGGTTCAGTATTTTATAAGATCACTATGAAAAACTTGTCCAGTCAAATTGAGAATAAAATATGTCTCAGGAATGCTGTTATTATTTTGTTTCTGCTTTTTTTTTTTTTTTTTTTTTTTTTTTTTTTTTTTTTTTTTTTTTTTTTTTTTTTTTTTTTTTTTTTTTTTTTTTTTTTTTTTTTTTTTTTTTTTTTTTACCAAAACAAGCTTCTCTAGTTCAAGGAACAAATTTTCTGGACTTTCTTCTTTGCTTTGTAGAAGCTGTTTTAACTCTGCAGCATTAATACTCATCGTCCGTGATGGATGAGCTCCATCTACTTCCATGAGACCACTATCATCTCCACAACATCCCTGTAAATGTCACACACAAGTTAAATTTGAGAGCAGAAAATTTACAAAAATGCTTCTCAACTTATTCAGATATTTAAGTCATTTGCTGTAATTGTTCCCTTAATATATAGTTTTAGTCAGCCCAAGCTGAAAGATATTTTCTTTGAGTAAGACACACAAAATAAATGGGTAAATACATACACTCAACTTACTAACACCAAAACTCCTCAAGACAAACATTTAATGGCAAACGCACTGGCACTTGCAGGTCATACAACACACTGATTGATACTCAAGAATTAATGTCTGCTGTAACAAAGAACTACAGGAATCTGAAACTGTGTTACAGTACTTGAGACAAAGCGAAAAACCAAGGAATACAGTAACTATTACACTAAAGACTGTATTATTTTAAATCTTCCATGAAAGACTGATAGTAGAAAGTCACATACAAGCCTAACAATACTTCCAAATCTTTGTGACATAGTCCTATTATAAATGGCTCAAAACGAACACAATCTCTTAGGAGTAAACTCAAGGAACACACATACCCACCAATCCAGTCGCAGGATCTGGTAATTCTAAATTGGTGTAAAGAATTTAAAGTTTGTTTGGAGTTCAGGACACTTTTCCTATAATGGATCAAGTATCCATACAATGAAATAAATGAAAATTCTTAACAAAATCCTGCATACACACAGTGACACTGAGACTGAACACAACGGCTCCTTTCAAAAAAACCAGACTGACAAAGTGACCATTGTCAGAAAGACGGCCGAGTGCTTCCACGAGAGTCAGCAGCCACCCAGTCTGTGAGAACATTTGGTGTTCTGCTGGGATGCGGGGTAGTTGGTAAATGATCCAGCTCACACTTCATTTAAAAAGATAAATGAGTTTTTAAAAAGAGCACACTGACCAGAACAGATAGCAAAGAGTTCACTTTAAAGGAACTCTAATGGTTGATACAATTCATAAACTAAGACTCTATGCATCTTATAGAAATAAGCATCTAAAAAGGTATCTATCAGGCTTCTTACACCCTTCACTGTTACTCATACCATTTTCACTAAGAGATGGCAAGTTCAGTATAGTCAAATCAGAAATACTATAATGGTTATTATTTTTAAAGCTCAGAGAAAACATACCAAAAGAAGTCAAAAACAAAAAAACACAGAGAGGCCCAGAGGGGTTGTGTGGTGAATTCTACCAAATACTTAAGGAAGAAACTGTAACCATTTTCTACAATCTCTTTCAGAAGACAGAAGCAAAGGTAAAGTTTTTTAACTCATTCTACAAGGCCAACGATACCCTCACACAGTCAGGCAATGCAAAATGGCATTTTGGTCAACAACATACAGCACAGAAAACAGTGGTCCCATAAGAGTATAATGAAGTTGAGAAGTTCCTATTACATAGTCCTGCCATAGCCGTTACCACCATGTTTAAAGGTCTAATGGTAGTCAGTATAATCACACACTGCACAAGTTCAGGGCCCAGGAGCAGTAAGCTCATACCCTAGTATGCAGTGGGCATAAGCACAGTCCATGTTTGCACAGTGGAACATCGGTTAACGATGGATTTCTTGGAATGCACGCCTGTTGTTATAAGACACATGACTATACTTAAACGAGACAAAGACAGTGCAAAAAAATTACCAGCCAAGATATCTTACAAACACAAATGCAAAAATCCTCAACAAAGTATAAGCAATCAAACTCAACAATCCATAAAATGAACTATATAACTATATATCGAAACCAAGTGGGATTTACCTCAGGGCATACAAGAATGGTTCAATATTCTAAAATAATGGTTCAATCAATACTTGTGCAAATCATATTAACACTTGTGAAAAAAAATCCAAGGAATACAGCAAAACGTCCTCAACTTGACAAAGAATACAACAAACCAAAACTAACATCTTATGGAATGCTACGAAACTAGACACTTTCTCACTGAAGTGAGGATCAAGTCTCCTCTTTCCACTCCTTTCAACATGGTACTAGAAAGTCCCAGATAATGCAAAAAGACAAGAAAGGAAATAAGAGATATATATATTGAAGAAGGAAAAATCAAAATGTCTTTGAACTTTAATGTAAACTATATACTTTGAGTGATAATTGTGTGTCAGTGAGGGTCGCACTTGTGGAGAGGCAAGGGTTATATGAGAATTCTGTACTTTCTACTTAATTTCACTGTGAACCTAAAACTGCACTTGAAGTACATTTATCCCCAGCACCTCCCCTCAAAAAGTACATTTAAAAGGAGGAGGTGACAAGCATGGTAAGGCTGAGGCAAGAGGATTACATAGTGAGAACTATATAGTGAGACCCCGTCTCAATCCCTCCCCCACAAAAAAGGGAGAGGAGTGGTAAGGAAGCCAAAGAGATCACTAACATTTATTGATATACACTAAAATATTTTTTGAGGGGTTAGGGATTTAGCTCAGTGGTGGAGCACTTGCTTAGCAAATGCAAAGCCCTGAGTTCGATCCATATATATATAAAAAAAATTTATATATGGATCCACATATATATATAAAATTTTTTAGGGTAATAGTATGAATTCATTAAAATATTTGGAATAATCTAAAATCTCTCCATACTTCCTTGTATCTTTGCAAACAGTTTTTTGAACAAAATGAAATGTCTTTTGAATTCCAATCCACTCACTCAAAATTAATAGTAGTCCCAGCACTTGGGAGGGCTGAGGCAGCAGGACCACTGCGAGTTCAAGGCCAGCCAGAACTACATAATGAAATCCTGCCCCCCACAAAACCCGCAAATAAAAAAGGGCTGGAGAGATGGCTCAGCACTGGAGTACTTGCCTAGCAGGGGCAAGGCCTGTATTGGGGGGGGGTTGTGAGGGAGGGGTGAGATTTATGGACAATCGCTTAATGTAAAATGTTTTCTAAGGGAGGGATGACTGCAAGGGTAGTTAGGTTTTTGCTTTTGTCTTTGTTTTGTTTTAATGTTCTTGAATGCCATACTACAAAGTTTGAAATTTATCCTAGAGACATAAAATGTTATTATAGGGTAGAGAAATATAATCTGATGCAGGAAGATAATTCACACAGAACTATTCAGAATGTATGAAAAAACACTGAGTGTGGTGGCTCACACCTGTAGTTTCAGCACACTGGGAGTCTGAGGCAGGACTGCAAGTTTGAAGCTAGCTTGGATAACTTAAGAAACCTAGCAAGACCCCATCTCAAAAAATAAAAAGGGCTAGATGTCGCTCAGTGCAAAGGCTCTATATCCTATATACAAGAGACACACTTTAGATTAAAAGGCACAAGTAGGGGCTGGGGATTTAACTCAGTGGTAGCAGAGTGCTTGCCTAGCAAGCGCACAGCCCTGGGATTGATCCCCAGCACCTCCAAAAAAAGCAAACAAACAAAAGGCACAAGTAGGTTGAAAGCGAAAGAACAGAAAAAATACATGCCATATAAACAGTAAACAAAACTGAGCTGGGTAATAAGACAAACAATTATATAAGGATTATTACTAGAGAAAAAGAAATCACTTTATAATAATAAAAGGCTCAAGATGTAATAATCATGAGTGCACCCAACAACAGAGCCTAGAGATTCGGGAAACAAAACAACTAATAGAATTAACAGAAGACAATCTAGTAATAGCTGGAAACTTCAGTATTCCACTTTAGTAGTGGAAAGAACACTGAGCAGAAAATAAGTGAGGAAATAAATGACTTGAACAACTACAAACCAACTACTCCTAGTATACATTTATGGAACATTCCACCAAACAGCCACAGAAAACACAAATCTTTTGTGAAGAGGAACACTTCAGGATTGATCACATGCTCAACAGTAGAAGCAAGACTGAAATATAAAAAGACTGCAATCAAACAAAGTATGCTCTCTGATCAGAATGGAATGAAATGAGAAACCATTAACAGAAAGAAATTTGGGGGATTCACATACACATGAAAATTCAACACACTCCTAAAAAATCAGTGAGACAAAGAAATCACCTGGGAAATTAGAGAACTCTGAAATAAACAAAAATAAAAACACAACATTGCAAATCTTAAGAGAACTATGAAAAGCAGGGTCCAGAGCAAAATATGTAAACTAAATGCCTACACTAAAATGCAAGAAAGATCAGTAAACTAATCTACCTAAAGAAACCAGAAAAAAGAATTGCAAACCAAACTCAAAACAAGAAGGAAATAATATACATTAAAGCAGAAACAAATGAAATAACATAAAATAGAAAAAAGTTGTTCCCCCATCTAAGACCTCCAGTAGACGCTTGAAACCACAGATAGCAGTGAACCCTAAGCATACATATATAACCCTAAGATACACACCTATTATAAAATTAAATTTATAAACTAGGCACCAGAAGAAGTTTAAAAATAATAAAATTAAGCAATTACTATATAGCATTATACCGTAATAAAACTGCCAGCATCACTACTTTTCCACATCGGAACCATTTTAAGTACAGTAACAAACATTCCACCAAAGCACCACAATATCGCAACAGTCATTCTGACAGCCAAGATGGTTGGTAAGAGACTAACTGGAGGATAGCAACACTGGACAAAGGGATGGCTCATGTTCTGCAGGATGGAGCTGGACACGGTAAGATTGCATCACACTATGCAAAATGATGCACAATTTAAAATTATGTATTGCTTATTTTTGAAATTTTGCATTTGGTGTTTTAAATGGATCTATTCTTTTTTTTTTTTTTTTTTTTTTGTGGTGCTGGGGATCGAACTCAGGCCCTTGTGCTTGCAAGGCAAGCACTCTAATCACTGAGCTAAATCCCCAGCCCAAATGGATCTATTCTTGAACAGGTCTCACCAAACCTATGGAAAGCAAAAGCAGGTAAGGGGTAACTACTGTATATGAAAAGATCAACAAAATTGACAAACCTTTAGCTAAACTCCTGTAAGATTCATTATATGGTTAATGAGAGTTGGTTCAAATACCTGTGTTCTGATAAAGGTCTCACCTTCCCAGTGTGCGCCTGTTCTTCCAAAGTCTGGCTAACCTTGCAGGAAGTTTTGCTATCAACAAAGAATTTACTTTGATATGCACTCTGGCAGCACCTGGGGTCCTAGCCAGACCCAGGGTGAATGCCTTAGGTAAGGTCCTGCACGTCCATTTCCTGGAGGGGAGCATTCCTTTGTCAGAGCATAGATAACTTCAGTTGCAGCACCCAGGTGCACTTGCTCTCACTCTCTCTCTCCCCCACCTTCTTTTCTCTCTCTCTCTTGCTCTCTCCTTCACTCTCTCTTCTTCTCTCCCTCTCTCACGCCTGCCAAGGTTGCTGATGATTTCTTTTGCTCGCATAGCTGATGATTTCGCTCACACGGCTGATGTTTTTCGCTGGCGCAGCTGATGATACTTTTTCCTGTGTGTGCCAGTGGGGGCTGCTGGTCCCCCTTTTTGATGTCCCCCCACAATGGCCGCAGATTTCTACTTTTGCGACCTTGAGGCTGCTGGATGTCTCTGTGCGTCCATGGGGGCTGCTGCTGGTGGGGGCTGCTGCTGGCGGCGCTTCCACGCCTACTGTTTTCTTCTCGCATCCCATGTGGTGGTGCTTCTATAGCAAAAGTTAAGATCTCTGCTTGAACTACACCTGTGCTGCAGATTGCCAGTGATAGAAACAATGGATTGGTGGTATGATTTTCCTAGAATTTTTTCCTTTTCTCTTTCTTTATTGTTATTAAAAAAAAACTTAATTAATATTTGTGAGTGGTATCTTGTCTCCTTCCCCAAGAATTGAGCCCTAAAACAGTTAAGTTTGTGCAGGTGACAGCAAGCATTTACCCCCTTGCTGTTACAACTCACTGAAGGGAAAGAGAAAGGGCTGAGAGTATAACTCTCCTGGTATGCTTGCCTAACATGTGTGAGGCTCTGGGTTCCATTCCCCATGCCACCAAGAAAAAAAAAAATACTGAACTTGATGTAGGAATAGGGTGTGGCCTGACCTGGCTGGGAGGATGAACATGACCTTGGGGAGATGGCCTTGACCTGACATCTGCCTGAGGCACGAAATTCCAATCGCCCCTCTTCTCACAGGATCAGAAAACTCTCACAAGAACAGAATCCAGATAAATATGAAAGACGCCACGAGCTCTGCCTTTTTTTTCCTTTCTACAGCGCCTCTAGGGAAGGAGCTCTCCCTGCTCTCTCCCGGCGCAAGACACTACCTGCATACCCAGCCCCAAGGCTATCATGCCTTTTGTGGTCACCCCTACCATGCCTTTTAGGCCCAGTACACATTTTACTGTTTCTGTCGTTATGCTCAAATTTCCTTTTCTTCTTTTCTCTATAATTTTATTTTATTTTATTTTTTTTGCCGGGGATCGAACTCAGGGCCTTGTGCTTGCTAGGCAAGTACTCTAACCACTGAGCTAAATCCCCAGCCCCTTTTCTCTATAATTTTAAATAAAACTTTAGAACTACTTTTTTGTCCCCCTCATTCAATTCTTTGCTTGAGGAGGGGAAGAACCCAGGAATATCAGAACCCATCCAATAACAAACTGACTGAAGAAATTACAGGTAATTTCAGTAGTCTAAGGCAACTGAATTAGTATTGACAAAGAAAACAAAAAGCCCAAACCCAAATGACTTCACTGGTGAATCCTACCAAATATTTAAAGAATTAATTAATAACAATCCTTCACAAACCATTTAAAAAAAAAAAAAAAGGAACATCTCTCAGCTCATTCACTGATGCCCAAGACTTCCCAAGAAAACAAAGTTACAAGCCAAGATAAGATCCCTTTTGGAGACAAACATAAAAATCCTCAAGGAGAAAAAGCTTATGGAATCTAGCAGCATAAAAAGGATCATATATCAAGATCAAGCAGGATTTCTCCCAGGAGTACAAGGCTAGTTCAACATGCAGAAATCAGTCTGCATGGATAGAACCAGTCTGCGTGGAAAAAAATCAGTCTGCATGGAAAACCCACGCGATCATCTCAATAGACTCAGAAAGAGCACTGGACAAAATCTGACAACTTTCATTATAAAACACTTCACCAAGGAATAGAATGAAACTCCATTAACCTGATAAAAGGCACCTAAAAACGCACAGCTAACACATTGGGGGAGGGGGTGCTGGAGATCAAACTCAGGGCCTTGTGCTTCCTAGGCAAGTGCTTTACCACTTTAGCGAGATCCCCAACCTCCAGCTAACACATTCTAATAGTCAAAGACTAAAAGCCTCCTAAGGCCAAAAGACAAAGATAACTCATTTCTTGCTGTTTCAATTCAACATTGTACTGCAGGATATGAGGGCAATAAAACTGAAAAGAGTAAGGAGCTACTGAAGATGATAAAGAAGTAGGAAAGTTGGCTACTATTTCATGGTTTCTTTCTTGGAGGTTAAGGGGAGATCAATGGGCTAATTAACAAAAAATTAATCAAGTTTACAAGGAGGACAATGAATATGGCTTTGCATATTCAGGGTCCACTATTAGCTAATGGCAAGGAGAAATACAAAGACAGGCAAGGGGAAAGGATTCAGGAAAAATATTACAACAGGATCTAGGTTATAGGTAGAAAGGAAGGGATGAGGGGGTATTTTCCTCTGATTGAAGAAGGAAGCCATAGATTATAAAGAACAGGGAAAGAACCTAAGGAAGAGTGTAATGATTTACAAGTTAACCATGGCCTTGATCTTCTCAATGAAGGAGGTAGGAAAAGGAAATCACTGTGTAGCGATGAATAAAAGCAATTAGTAGCAGTTGTGAGTAGTAAGCAAATTGGGAATATTATGAATAAAAACTGGCTAGTGGTTTTAGATCAGGAACTGATGATTTATGTAAGAAAATGTGTCAAACTGTTTTGTTGGTATCACTTAGGAGCAAACACAGAGTCTTACCGGTAAAACACTAAAATCTCTACAGGGCAGCCACATCACTGCTGTTAAATGTTTTAATTTTTCAGAATCAAAGCATGTGGGAAACATAATGACTTTAATAAACTACATACTACACAAAACAAACAATAACTTGCTAATAAAATTAACAAGACAGACAATATCTACAAACACAACCAGCAACTAACAAGGGCTTACTGGATTAAACAGTCTAAATATAAATTATATGCCAAGAGAAAACACTAACTAGTAAATTTATATTTCTATGAAGTTCGATACTGTTTATTTTGATAACACTGTACTAAAAGGTCCTCTACAACTTTTCCTAAACAAATCTTAAGCAGGAGATGAACTTCTTAAATCACTGCTGACTGAGTAATGACAGACTACGTATGTACATATGTTTACGCACACATGAGCGCGCGTGCACACACGCACATTTCACAGGCAATACATTTAAACAAAGCTGCAGTACACCACAGGAAAACACCAAGGACTTCTTAGAGCTTTCAATATACTAATGTGTACAGTTAATTTCCCTCAAGGGAACATTTCCAAACTTATTTGACACTAAATACTTTTTTTTAGTAAAAATGTATTCAACTTACTTTTTATAAAGGGAGTAGCCATACATTTGGGCTCTAACAGGACCAAGAATATCAGTACAATATTTACAACAGTTATTCATTTGAAGGTTTTCAAACTTTTTTAAATTAACATTGAAATATATCACAAGGTTCCAAACTAAGTTAGTGCATGTGGATGCCACCACTAACCAGGCCTATTAATAGCTCCTGAAATTGAGTCCACAAAATACCATGATTTTGGAAAACACTTAAGAGATGAATCTTAATTATATTTTAACAAGATTTTTGAATAAAAGAAGTAATATTTAATTTATATCTAAGTCCAAAATATTCTAGTATAACAAAGTTTACAGTTACCCCTAACTCCTAGCACTCAAAACACAATTACTTTAATAAATGCTCAATTAGGGGACAATAAATAAAAATTTAAGAGACCAACAAAACTTGACTAGTCTGAAGTATCCTAGTAAGATAATGCAATGTCAAGAATTATTTTAAAATAAAGGTACTTTAGTGTTTTTCTATTGCCAAATAATATACATAAAATAACAATGCCTACTAAATTAATTTCAATATATTCTAATCTTGCATAAATACCTATTTCTTAAAAATAAAGCAGAAAGCAGCTATTTATAGTAGGATGAGGGCAGAGAAAAAAATTTAAGTTCTAAAATATTTTTGAACTAAACTGCTCTTTTAACTTAAGACAAACTCTGTAAAACTAAAAAACACCAAATACATATGTACTTACCATTGTGTCAGAGTTAAGGATTTGTCTCATAAATTCCAAAAATGAAGATGCAAGTTCTCCTGTGTCCTTACTAAATGTGCTTATAACTCGTTTCAGTAAACTATGCAGAGCACTACTGTTTTTCCTTAAGGAACTATAAATAAAGAAAATACAGAGGAGATATTGGGTTAAAATATGAGTATGCAAACTGTCTAAGCAATGAACAATCTAAGGTCAGAAAAAATAAATTTTATTCCGTCATTTAAAAAAAAATGTAGAAAGTATTTTAGTGTGTCTGCATAAACAGTGTAACAAAGCAGTATCTATAGTACTAGCTCCTTTTTCTTTTTCCCTTTGGGTGCTGGGGGTGGAATTCAGGGCCTTATGCTTGCAAGGCAAGCACTCTACCACTGAGCTAAATCCCTGACCCCCTAAACTTTTTATAACTTGATGATTTCTCTAACATAAGAGTGTTACAGCTGTCTCAGAAACTGGCCCAGGTTAGACAAAACCTGAGTTCCATAATAGCTACAAAGAAAGATGACATTGATCTGACAAAAGGAAATCAAGGGTCTAGAGTAAAGGTCAGCAAACTTCTCCATTGAGAGTCAGAACGCAAAAAATTAAGGTTTTGCAGGCCACACAGGACTGTGTGTTTGCTTATCCCATACACAACAGCAGTCTCAGTCTGAGTTTACTACTGCTCAACTCTGTTGGTACAGTGGGGAAGTAGTCTTAGACAACATAAACAATGGTTGTATACCAATAAGCTACCATCATTTACAAAACTAGAAGCACACCAATTTGGCCTGCAGGCCAGTCTGCCAACCCCAATATAGAAAAGGTTTCAATATAACAAAAAAACATGACATAGATCTAAAATCTGCATAAAATATAGACCTGGTACAATTATTCTAAGCAGTTATGCAGTTCCTAGATGATGAAGAGGATTTCAAGGGCAAACTATTCAAATATTCAATTATGACCCCTGAGCTATAACACAATGAAAATAACTATGATATTAACACTGAACATACAGTGCTTATATGTATGTGGAAAATATGGTCAGATTCTGCTATATCATAACATGTGACTGGTAAAATGACACAAAAGGAAGAAAGAATGACTCCTACAAAACTTTGTAACATAACAAAGCAGAAAGGTAATACACAGGAATGAGGAGAAATATAAAAACAGTATTGCAGAATGGGTTCAAAATTGGACTATACCAATTATTAGTCACTATATAAAACCTTAATCATGTGAGTTATATACTTTGATGTTCTATCACAAGTTGGGGCCTAAAACATATTTAGTAGAATGTCTAAAATCAAAAATTCTCGCAAAGAATATATAAAGAACTCAAAAAGATCAAACACCCCCAAATTTAAAGACCCTATCCAAAAATGGGCATCTGAAATGAATAAACATTTCTCAGATGAAGAAATAAAAATGGCAAATAAACATATGAAAAAATGTTCAACATCATTGGTCATTCGAGAGATGAAGATCAAAACAACACTAAGATACCATCTCACTCCAGAAAGAATAGCTATTATCAAGAAATCAACCAATAGCAAGTGCTGGCAGGGCTGCAGGGGAAAAAGGAACCCTCCTCCACTGCTGGTGGGAATGTAGACTGGTCCAACCACTGTGGAAATCAGTGTGGAGATTCCTCAGAAAACTACAACTAGAGGTTCCATTTGACCCAGCTATTCCTCTGCTTGGTATCTTCCCAGAAGAATTAAAATCATCGTATCACAGTGATATATGCACAACCACGTTCACAGCAGCACAATTTGTAATAGCTAAGTCTTGGAAACAACCTAAATGCCCAACAACTGATGAGTGGCTAAAGAAGATGTGGTTCTTCTACACAATGGAGTACTACATCGCCATAAAAAAGGATAAACTAGAGTCATTTGTATGTAAATGTTCCTTGAGAACATACTCTTAAGTGAAATAAATCAGACACTTATCGTACACATCGAATTGTTTCTCTGATATGAGAAACCATAAGTGTAAATAACGACAAAGGGGAAGAATAGATATTATGTTAAAAAAAAAAAGATAGTATTCAAAAGAGAGGAGAACTAGATAGGGAGAAGTGGGATAAAGAAGAACATTAAAAGAAAAGATGAAAGGGAAAAAAATGGAAAAGTGTAAATACACTTGTTGCAAATAGGGAGGGGTGGGTGAATGGAAGGGAGGGGAGGGGAAGGGGGGAAGAGGGGGGAAAACCAAGATGTATCATGTACAGGTACAAAATAACCATGTTGATTATGATCATTATGTAAACAATGTACCGATATATGTTCTTGGTACAAATAAAAATAAATAAATAAAAAATTCTGGCAAGGGCAGGCACAGTGGCACATGGCTCTCTAGTCTCAGATATACAGGAGGCTGAAGCAAGAGGACTGGTTAAGCCAAGGAGTTTGAGGCCAGTTTGGGCAACACAGCAACACCTTGTCTTAAAAAACAATGAAAACAACAGAAAAAAGAGACTCTGGCAATACCAAGTTCTGGTGAGGAAGTCTCATGCATTACTGGTGGGAATGCAAAATGGAAAATAGTTTGAGAGTTTCGTATAAGGTTAAACATACATCTATCATATGATACAATCATTACACTCTGAGCTACCTATCAAGAGAAACAGAAGTGTTGGTTCACATGAAAACTTACATGCAAAGGTTTATATCAGCTTTATTCATAACTTCAAAAACTAGAAACAACCCAGACTGTTGGAATATTACTTACTAGTTAAAAAAAAATTCCTAGAATAAACACAAAATTTTTCTTAGGAAAGAAATCGTTACCTTCAACCTTCTACAACAGGTATGAATTAACTTGCTGGGGGAGGGTATGACGGAGTAAAAACTTAAACCTAAGAGCATACAAAATTAGACAAAGCATTACCTTTTTAAGTGAAACAATCCATAATCATGCTCTGCAAGAAACATCATTGTTCTAACACATGTCAGTAAACAGTTGTAACTGCTCTCAGAATTAGCTAAAGTAGCCAACAGACAATCACAGATTGAGGTCATCAATTCTTTATTTGGTAGAGAATTAGAGAGCTGCTCAAGTTCAGAAATAGAACCTTCAGAAGACGTTGGCAAAATAAGTGCGATGTCCTGTTGGGGAGAGAGACAGCAGAGAAAAAAATACATTTTTAAAATGAGTGTCGGGCTGGGGATTTAGCTCAGTGGTGAGAATGCTTGCCTTGCAAGCACAAGGCCCCAAGTTCGAGCTCCAGCACCAAATAAATAAATAAATAAATAAACAGAGTATCAGAGGGAACAGGAAGGAGATGAAAAAAGAATTAATGTGTTATATACATGTACCAACTCCCCACAAGGGATGTGATCATTATATACTGCAAACCTACACTAATAAAAATAAAATATTAACTATAAAAAAAAGATTATTGCCATCACTTAGAACTATTACTTCAAAAGTATGCATCAATTAATGTTTAGAAATTATCTCATTAAAACATTACTATGGTCACATCCCCAGCAACAGATACAAATACATCAAGAACAAAAGAGTTATTTTGCCCTTTACACAAGGTAAAGATACACACCTTAAAAGACTTAAATGCTTTACAATATTTTTACTGTAAAAGAACACTTTTTAAAAATATTTTCTTTCTTCTCTGTATTGAGGGAAGTTTCTATTTTCTGGAGGATTGGTTTTTATTTGGGGGGGGACGGGGATTGGGGTCAAATTCAGAGCCTTGCCCTTGCTAGGCAAGCGCTCCACCACTGAGCTAAATCCCCAACCCCTAATTCCTAGTTTCAAATGGTTAAATAAAAGATATTTGGAGAAGCTGGGAGTAGAGCTCAGTGGTTGAGTGTGTGTCTAGCATGCACAAGTCCAGGGGTCTAGCACTGCCAAAAAGGAAAAACATATTTTGGGTACTAAAAAATTTCAAATCACAATATTATTTGTTGATCTGTATAGGTTTTTGTTTATAAAGAAATCATTCAAAAAATATAAACATATCAGTGTTAGAATTTTAAGCATCATAAAAAGGGATGAATGAGAGCAAAGAGACATTAAACATAGTCTTCAATGAAATATTCCTCTCTACTTCTTATATACTTTTAAAATTCAAGTTTTCCAAGAGTAAGCAAGTTTAGCTAACATTAATTCTAAAAATTTCCACTACCCTTTTTTTTGTATGGAGACCTGAACCCAGGGACTTCCACAGAGCTCTGAGCTACATCTCCGGTCTCATTACCAAGTTAGCCAGGGTGGGTTCCAGGTCTTGGGAATCTTCCTGTCCTAGACTCCCAATTTCTCTTTTCACTGAAGTAAAAAAGATTTCATAGGAGCATTTTTGGGTATGTTTCATTGCCTTTATTACTTCAACAAATTGTTTTTAATCTGGCTTAAAACTAAAAAGCATGGGGCTGGTGATTTAGCTCAGTGGTAGAGCACTTGCCTAGCAAGCGCAAGGCCCTGAATTCAATCTCCAGCACCCAAAAACAGAAACAACAACAAAAAAAAAAACTATAAAGCGAAGATTTGAATCAGAAGGGAAATACAACAAAGTGAGGCCATGAATGAGGTTGTGTGATAAAGGGAGGCAAAGATGCTACAGTGCTCATCAGCATGGTCCTGTGGCCCCATATGTATTGCTGAACAAATGCTAATCAAACCCACATTCTGAGATATATTTAAAATGACCTTTTGACCAGGTCTAAAAGTCTTTTCTGCCATGTCTATATTTGATGAAAAACAAGTCACACAAAACAATACTCATTCTTGACTTTAGTCTTAAATACGGCCAAACCGCATTTTTCTCTTCCAACCCAGGATTTTATTAAAAATACTCCGCATGAAAAAAGTCCTGATAAACCAGTTAGCATTCTGATAAATTAAAATTCCACTGGGCATGGAACCCTCCAAAGATCCCAATCATAATGGGCTTTAAAAGCTAATACAATTATCATTATCTCCTGGAACTGTAATCTAGGAATCAATAATACAGAGAGTACTAAAACATTGCCACCATTAGCCAACAGCTGTAAGCATAATAGTCTGAAACACACTGTAACTTCAGGCATCCTTGATGCCCCAAAAAGAGAACATACTAATTCAACCAATAACAAACCATAGAAGAGAAATTTGGTACGTAATATAATTAGAAGGAAAATTAGCATAGTAGATACTAACCAACCCTAAAAATTATCTGTGGCACATAAAGCAATTACCCAAAGTTCTATCTAATAAAGATGAAAAGAGCTCTTAAGAGACCCAGGATATACTAACCCTTGCTGGGCATGGTGGTGCACACCTGTAATCCCAGCACTCTAGGAGGCTGAGGCAAGAGGATCACAAATTCCTGGCCTGGCCCATTTAGCAACTTAGCAACACCCTATCTCAAAATTTAAAGAAAAAAAAAAAAAAAAGAGCTGGGAGTGTTGTTCAATGTTGCCCAATGCAAAGGCTGTGAGCTCAATTCCAGTACCGAAAGTTTTAAAAAGAGGGCAATACTGACCCACAGCAAGCTTGGAAGCACCAAATCATTTAACTGTTCCTTCACTTGTCAGATTTATCTTCCTAAACACATAATTAATAAAACATGGTGA
Source organism: Hystrix cristata (assembly GCA_004026905.1). Classification (NCBI taxonomy): domain Eukaryota; kingdom Metazoa; phylum Chordata; class Mammalia; order Rodentia; family Hystricidae; genus Hystrix; species Hystrix cristata. The sequence continues at coordinate 47,640 of PVJO010007533.1, forward strand.
GAGCTTTCTAGTCACAGCTAAGATTTATACCAAGAGAAGCTTCAAAGCATACACACACAGATACACAGACTTTATAAAATGTAAATACCTGATCGCAGAGAGACTGCAAAATCGATGTGATATATTCAACACACTGCTGGCGAATTACACTGTCTCCAGGAGACCGCACCAAAGCTAAAAGATCTTGGAAGATCTCTGCATATCTTTCATCACCTTTAATAGTTCCATTAATTAGATGTAAAATAGCTAATTTACAAGCTTTGTGTGAAGCCAGAGCATCAAGAAGAGCAAGCAACCTGGTGGTTTGGCTAGTATACTGCTTTTCTTTATCTTCTGAAGTGCTGAAATAAAATCAATATATTTAGTAAACAAAGTCCTTAATTTATTTTTCTATACATATTAACTTACACAAAATTTGTATAAAACATTTCATTCCTTGGATATAATGACAGTTTTTCTGGGATTTTACAATTAGTATTTTATATATTCACATTTTCAATAATGTTTTCTTAAATCACAGTACTTCTTTATAGTTCACCTTTTGAAAGCCCAAATTCAAGACCTTCAAGGTATCCTGTATGTAAAATGATGAAATAAAGCAAACTAAAGGTAATTTACATACATTCATTTATACATATGTGTGTGCAAGTGTATATTTACATGTAAATGTGTTATCTGGGTTTTCTAAACCCTGGTTTCCAAACTCTAAGTGAAAAAAGTGTATTCGTGTCAAGAATAACTTGAAGAAAAAATTCTTAATGCAAAATGAAAATACCTTTGCAAGTCTTCTACAATCAAATCCAATACAGTTCTCATAATCAGAAGTGCGGTGGGTGAGGCAAGGTCACACAACTGAACACAAATACGCCGCAGCATGTGCTGAATGGGCTGGCAGGTAGTGCCAGAGAAAGAGCGAACTATTTCTTGGAGCAACTTTGCTTGAACATGAAGGTGCATGCTCCACAATTTTCGGGTGTTGAGTGCCACTGATATATCATGTGGCTCAATAACCTGTTAAAAAAGTATAATGTGTGTGTACGTAGATTTTTAATATTTATTTATAGTCACAAAAACTGTTCAGGAGGAACTGTTATAAAAGAACATAGTTACTGCATGCTTAAAACATTTAATTTTCTATTATACAATTAAACATTTGACTGAGTTCAATGAATCTAAAAAAATCTTATTGTTCTCAGGTCAGCAGTCAGTTGAGCAGAGTCCACTGGTGAAGCAACCTAGTTACTGGCCAATTCTAACACATGATAAACGGGGGGAGGGGGGGATGGATTAAAATAACAGAAAAATGTAAGTACAAGTATACATAACAGCATAATAAAACTCACTTCAACAAAAATTTATTTAAGGTGTTACCCCCATATTTTCTCAATGACCAACTTGTTTCAGTTTTATCCTGCCCTCATCCAGTTATTTTATGTCTCTTTGGGGGGAGAGGGATGAGGGTTTTGTTTTTATTAAAAGCGTTACTGCAGTCATTCATAAGATGCAGGGTATAGGGAAGTGATACCTGAGTTGTTTGCATGGGCAAAGGAAGAGGCAGCAGCTCTGAAAGGAGTATGAGTCCAGAAAAAAATCCTTCGGGAACCTTCAAGATGGAAGAAAGAACTTCTTTTAACATTAAAGACCAAGTGTTATTGGCCAGAGTCTCTTCTGAGATGGTGAGTTTTTCATTAACTCCCTGTGTGAAAGTCAGTAAGATATCAATGATATCATTCTGAATTTTCTGCTCATCACTATCCAAACGACCTGAGAGGGGGATAGAGCACAGGAGCATGTGCAGCGTGACCAGTGCTGAAGGGACACGCATGTCCTTGAACTCAAAGGATCCGCCTCTCAGGAGTTCCATCAGCATAGTTTTAAGAAGAGTGAGCGTGCAGCGAGCCATTGAGATGGTGGTCACTCTGTGAAGGGTGGTCCCCATGTTGACATGGAGCCTCCAAGGCTGAGTCAAAATACTGTTCAGTTTTTGCAGAACCCGAATAAAGGTGTCCATTCCTTCAGCAGAAAAAAGCTGAATAACAGCAAGATTCCATTTCAGGTCCTTCTGTTGACCTTACATAAGAAAAGGGAGGGAAAAAAACTAATTACTTATATGTTACTAATCAGTTAGAAATTTTGAATACATAATAAATGATATTTACACTATGCTTAAAGAATAGTAATTTTTAATTGTCATGTTACCTTCAACAGGAGGAGGCGGGCAAGCCACATTACAGAGAACACGTAAGGCAGTGGTAAGGCCAACTCCTTCTGGGGTCATCAAGTTATCAATATTCTTGAAAAATAAAAGTGAACAGAGTTTAATTTCTTGGTAGCCAACGGATCAAGAGAAAATTCCAGACATGACATTAAAAATACAAGTTCAAAGCCCTCCTTAACATGTGCACGGCCCTGGGTTCAATCCCAGGGGAGGGAGGGAGGAAGGAATGAAGGAAAAGTGAACTTTAAGTACATATAACATTTTATATATATTTACGTACAGTGTATTTAAAATATAAGGCACTAGAGCTAAAGAAGTTCACCAACATTATTTTACCTTTTGCATATGTTAAACTATGAGATATTATATAAATAAAAAGAACTGTAATGCCTGAAATGAGGCAGAAGGATCACCACAAGTTCAAAGCCAGCCTGGGCTACATACTAAGTTCAAGACCAGCCTGAACTACCTGTTTCAAAAAGAATTGTAATATACAAGTACAATATATTTAGAGCACTAAAACAAAGCTAACATACAAAAATGTGTGGGACTCTGTGACTCTGTACTGAATTTGAATTCCTTTCTGTATACCCATTTTATACCTCGCTCATAAAAAGAGAACAATGCTTGTATTTTAAGAGCTCTGTGCTACAAAGCTTCTTCCAAACTGAGGAAAACACATGGACAGTTTTTGGACTATATGGATACATTTTTTAAAATGCCAACACCAAGGGCATCATGGTTGGAGGAAAAAGAAAGTCAGTTGTCTTATGTCCTTAGCACCTGCCTATGCTATGTTTCCTAACAAGAGAGCTATATTTATATTTTCAAAGCTTTCACAGATGAGCATTGTAAGTGTTTTTAAAATGTGGAAAGAAGTAACATTAAAAAGGTTCCTAGGGGTTGGGGATTTATCTCAGTGGTAGCAATCCCTCACAAGCACATGACCCTGAGTTTGAGTCCCAGTACCAAAAAAAAAAAAAAAAAAAAAATGGTTCCAAGTATAATTTTAAGAAATAAACTCTTCTTCTCTCATATGTTTTCCACTTTAGATGATCTTTTCCTCTAATTTTTTTCTTGGAACTCTACAAATTACATAACGTGGCAGGGAGCCAAAGACCAAAGTTTCAGTGTTGGATCAAGTGATTTTAGTACATCATGGGTTGAGAGCTACTTATGATAATCAAGATTAATAAGATAATGATTTATATAAAAATTGAAACTTTATAGCATGTAATTCAAATGTTTACAACTTAAAAAAAATTTTCTAGAACTACACTCCTACTAAACACTTTGATTCAAACCATTTGATATTTGTTATCCTATTAATATTCACTCTATCATGCACATGCATCCAGAGTGCATGATCATCTAAATTTATAGGACATTTAACTGGGCTTCTGTTAAATAGAAGACAATACAATGAAAAGCTCCAGATATCATTTGAGGCAAAGAGTTAAAAAGACAAAAACATGATAGCATCATAGGAGGTAAAAGTACTGTTAGGAGACAAACAGTGAAAGACAAAACAAGGGCAGAAACACTGGTAAAGAAAAATCTGAAGCAGATACACACAAACAATATTTTGTTGTTAGGTTAGAACAGCAGCAAGTAGTTCTTTTCTCTCTCCCTCCCCCTCCCCCTCTTAAACTCACACATACACACACACACACACACACACACACACACACACACACCCCCTTCAAGAGCTACATGAGGTAATTCAAAGTTCATACTGCCCTTCCAGCTTAAAATTTCTACATATCTAAGTCCCCTTAGTCCTTATTCTTACATTACACACTGGATCAACCAAGAAGCAAAAATAAATAACTAAAAATAAAAACAACAGGAAACCAACTTGTAAGACTAACAATGCACTGATTTCATTATTATGAATACTTGAATTTTATTTGAATTTTTTCATCAATACTATTATGAATTTTATAGATCTCATAGATTCTCACTTTTATGGATTATTTCAACCACAGATAGGACTAGCCCAAATTAACAGAGAAAATAAGCCCCCACTACAATTATCTGGAATTGGCCCTATCCATTTTCAGCTAAATATTTTCAGTAAAATTATTTTTCACTAATCAAAGTTTAACACCACTAATTATATGTTATGTTATCACCATATTTATCTATACAAGTGATTTAATGCATTATCACTACATGCTATCATCAAGTTCCATAAAAAATCAAAAACATTTTTACTTACTTGTTTAACATATTCAATTAGGTTTGGGATGCAGTTAATTTCAAATCGAAGGTTTTTCAGAGGTTCAAGCCATTTTCCAAGTTCTTAAAAACAAAAAGAATAATCTATAATATTTAAAAATAAAGGCCTTTATAACAAAGCAAGTAATATTATTTAAAAAAAAGAAAAACATCAGCTCTACACTAATTTCAATAACTAAATTTCATACAAGGATAAACTTGTATCTTTTTTTTTTTCCTAATTTTTTTTTTTTTTTTTTTGTGGTGCCGGGGATAGAACTCAGGGCCTTGTGCTTGCAAGGCAAGCACTCTAATCACTGAGCTAAATCCCCAGCCCCTTCCTAATTCTTTAAACAAACTTTAAAATGAAATGGAGGCTGAGTGCGGTAGCACATGCCTGTAATCCCAAAGCACTCGGGAGGCTGAAGCAGGAGGATCACCATGAGTTCCAAGCTGGTCCTGAGCTAGGTAATAAGTTCAAGCCCAGCCAGAACCACATAGCAAGACTCTATCAAAAAACAAAAACAAAAACAAAAAAAAAGGAAAGAAATTGTAATGACTTTCCAGAAATAAAATAATTTAAGGCTTTTTGTTTATATACTAAAACGTTTTACCAAACCTTTATTTTTAAAAACTACCTTCATAAAAAGTAAATTAAAAAAAGTAAATTAAAGAAGTAAAACCAGTATTATCAGGTATAATGAAACAGGATAAAACAACAGACATTCAAAGGTTTTTTTCCCTTTCACATATCACAAATGCTTAAAATAATTTCGGATACTATACCTTGCAATTTAGCATTATTTTCATCTGCTTTACAAAGCTTCAAGAGAGATGCTGCATGTTGTTCTAACATCTGGACATCACTGGAAGACTGAACCACCACCAAAATAAGTATGCATGCATAATTATAAGCTACTGACTTCTTAGACTTGGAATCGCTGAAACAAAATAAGGTTTTTAAGTTTGGAGTACAAAAACAATTTTATAGGAATAATTTTAAATGTTATTTTCATTTGGTTTTAGAGACCAAGGAAATTTACAATGAAACATGACTGGCTTCTTGAAGAGAAGAAATCAGATTTTACAATTCACACCCAATTCACCTGAAAACTCAACAGTACAGTCATTCCTCAGTATCCACAGAGTACCGATTCCAGGACCCTAATAAATACCAAAATCCATAAAGTGCAAGTCCCTTATAAATGACCAAGTATCTGCATATCATCTACACATATTCGTACCTAACTTCAGGACTAGAGGACATATGATACCTAATGTGATGTAAATGCTATGTAAATAGTTCTTATACTGTACTGTCTGGAGAATAGTGACAAGAAAAATAAAGTCTGAATATTCTTCTAAATATTTTCAATTCATGGTTGGCTGAATCCACAGAAGCAGAACCCAAAGATAAGAATGGCTGACTAGGGCTGGGGATTTAGCTCAGTGATTAGAGTGCTTGCCTTGCAAGCACAAGGGCCTGAGTTCGATCCCCAGCACCACCAAAAAAAAAAAAAAAAAAAAAAAAAAAGAATGGCTGACTGGATATAAAAATAAAATACACGTTACGATAAAATCCTGTCAAGCACAGAATGAAATATTAACAAGTATATCTCATTAACAATAAAGTATTACATAGTGCACTTCACTGGTCCCCTTTAAAATCTTCATCCAGTCTGGATAAACAGGAACAAATGTGATCATCTGCCATCATCACTCAGTCTTCTGTTACAGAACATCAGGACACTGTCAGGCACAGGAGCCACTTGGCTTCCCTCCTTTCAGAGTCCCAGAAGGAGACCCTCTACTCAAGGAGTCCCACCAAGTCCCCACGGTGAAGGTAGCTATCTGGATGCTACTGCCTGTGACACGAGCTAGGAAGAGGGCACGTCTCTCTTGTCATAAACTAACATCCTCTGCCCTAGGAGCACAGCCTCTTCAAACCATCATCACTCTGAATTCCCCCCACTCAGTCAAAGCAATTCTGAAACCAGAGCATGTGACTGGATTAGATGGCAAGGACAGAAAACAACAAAAGAACACTAACTATTCTTAAGGTGTATGTGTCCCTGGGCCTCAGGACTCCCCTCTACACCAGTTAGCTGAGGTGCTCCAGTTACAATCTGTCAGCACCATGGGCGGGCTCACTGAAAGAAGCTACTACAAGGTCCACTGCACTGCTTTCCAATTCTCAACAAGCTATACACTATATCAAAAAACTAGTTTCTGCTTTCAGAGAAACACCTTTTTAAAAGAAACTAGCCCATGAGTGATCTAGTTTTCTAACATAACTGAAAATTTAAGAAACAAAAATTACCCCAAAGCTTCTTTGGAGTAGTACTCCATTAGAGTAATGAGACTTTGAAGATTCTTGTCAAGACTGAAAACATGGCCAACAGCTGATCTCCCCACAGGATTAAAAGTAATCAAATAAAGATTGTGAAGGGTTCCCAAAAGATCTGCATGGTCAGTTTCTTCACTGGCTGTACAGCGTTGAAAATGGCTGAACAGTTCTGTAATGCACTGCAGCGTCTGAGTTGAGTCCTGCAGCCACAAGGCAAACGCATCATCGATAACACCGTCAGACTGGAGACCCTCCTCTTCATCTTGATCATACAGGTGACACAGAGCTCGGATCAACAAATTTGTGGCTTCGTATTCCGACATAAAAAAAAGGAGACCCTTTTGTGACTGTGCAAGAAACTTCAGAACATCTTTTGCCGCTTGCAGCACACCAGGGTGGGCACTTGTTATTGGAATTGATAGAAGCAAGGTCACCAACTCCAAGAAGTGATGACTGTGAAGATACCTATGGAAAATGGACATGATGTCAAGTAAACGCAAAGCACTCTTCACTTACTCAACACTCACCAGATAGGACAAAAGTAAAAAATTTAATGGCTTTAGTGCTCATGCTCAGACATACACTAACTGCAAACTGCAATAATAACAACAACAACAATACTAATGTGCAGGTTTTCTCTCCATTGGGCCAAATAAAGTGAAAATTCTGTAAGGCTTTCTCTGAGCTAATATTCAAAAGATGATTAATAAACTTTCTCCTAGCTAACATTCAAGAGATGTTCAATAACTGCTGCTAAGTTTTCTCTTTCTGAAGTTAACTGGGACACTAAATTCAGGGCCTTCCTTTTGAGCTACTTATCAAACACCATGGTCCTACTCTCCTCGTGGCACATTAGTAGTTGTGAATCAGGATCCCCAGGAAAAATGTGATATATATAATAGCGAAAAATACAGATCAGATTTACTATAGTCCTGAGTTACTAACTCTAAGGAAAAAAAACCTTCCAATTATCAATTTTAGTATTTGAGTAGTTAATACTGCCATACATAGTACAGCACTTTTATCAAATCTAAGAACTATTCTTTGGTATACAGTTTTAGAAGAAGAAGCCTGAAATTTACCCAACGCACCGAAACAAACACAATGCTACTGACAACCTCTTTGAGTATCAGTTTCCTTACCTGTGTGGACTTCCTTCCTTACCTACAGGCCCTAAAAGGTTTAAACTCTTTCCTAAAACTAACTTTTTCAAAATCAAATGTAAAGATTTTAAAGATAAAAACCAGCATTTTTTCAAAAATTCAAAGTGGGAAAAAATCTACCTAGACATTTTTTAACTGCAAAAGAAGGGTAGTTTAATATAATTTTGAATTAGGAAAAATTCTAATCCTTTGAATCTGAAACGGAATAAAAGCTATTTGAAACTCTGATTCTTCATACTTTTAGTCACTGCAAGTGGTGAATAAAAGTTTCTGTAAACATCTGTCAAAACATTACCTTTAAGTAGGTTAAAGGCCAGAATTTATTTTTATCAACAGCTAAAACTGACCCTTCGAACCTATTACTACGTAAACTCAGGTTTCTACGATATTCACATCATGATATTCGTGACATTATATATCATGATATTCATGATAATAATACATAAATATCACAATACAATAAGTACCACCTAGTGAGTGCTTACTACAGAACTAAACGTACCTCAAGAGTGTAAAACTCCACAAGTACTCAAAGTGCATCCTTATCTGCCTTGTAGACTGTCTGGAAAATAGGTAACACAGTAGACCTCAGACTTATCTTCGGGCCTTCCTACAGGGTTGGCCACTGGCAAGGCTGGCCTCTGAGAACTTGGATTTGGAGACAGTCCTTCACCCCCAATGTTAAGAATGGCTTGCAGTACCTAAGGTTTTCATGCAGTCTGTTTTATGTTGAACACCTGCTTTCCCCCCAGGGGGTCTAGAATTCTGGTATATCATAGGCAGTAAGTAATTGCATGGCTATTCCTCAGTACCAACCCTGGGTATCAAAATTAGTTTTGATGCAATCATTTCACAGTGTACACATATACTGAAAAGTTACATCATACCTCATAAATATATACAATTATTTCTCAGTTAAAAATAAAAATAACTGTTTAAAAAAACCTAGGTGTGAGTTTCTAAGAAGCAGTAACATTTCACATAAGCTATCACAACTTGTGACTGAAGGAATGAAGCAGATCTTGTGTGACTCCCATTGAGAGAATGCTGGATGCTTTGACTGATTTCCCCAGACTTTGGGCTACGTACCTTGTTCCCCTCAGATTATGCTTTGGACCCCTTATTGAGTACAACTCTGAGTCCTGTGAGTCTTCCTGAAAAACCTTAGGGACCCCAAAATAGGTCATTAGAGCCTTGCTACCACTTTACACTAATCCTTCCAAAATTCACTCTTCCTTCTAATTTACTAGTTTCTGTCAACAAAACCAGAGTTCTGTTACCCTGACTAGAAACCTCAAACACTGTTCACACCTTTTCACTTTCTCTTCCCTATGAGGTCCCCAAATCAAGTCCTAGTAATTTCTCTCTCTCAATATTAGCACAATAATTTGTCCTTCCATTCCTGATAAGCATCACTATACTAGGGTCAAGTACTTAATAACTACTACCTAAATTATAGAACTCTGACTTCTTTTCCACAGCAATATGCCTTGCAACAAAAAATTTTAGAACACTACTTCAATCGGATCTTCGATTGCAAAACATTTAAGACCTTGCCAGTTCTAAAACTACAAACTTCTTAGCGCAGCACCCAAGGCCCTTTATTTCCTCTAGTATAATACCCAAACGTTCCTCCTTCGGATATGGGCAGGAAGTAACATTTAATAACCAGTTAATTACTAATTTCTCTTAGTAACTGAAAGCATCACCTCTTATAGCCATTAAACTCAATCAGCCTTAGTACATGATTTTACTCCTGTTTTACTAAAAATGAAGATACCAGTAAGATGAAGTGCCTCAATTCCTTCAGTATCTCCAATACTACAAATGTATCAATATTTGCACACTTGTTAGGTTTTCATTCTCCTGTCCAATATCAAATTCCTACACTTGTACTCCTGATCTCATCTCTTACCAAACCTTGCTCCAACCATTAATATCTCTTACTCTTTTTTTTGGTGTTGGGGATCAAACTCAGGGGCCTTGTGCTTGGAAGGCAAGCACTCTAACCACTTACATCCCTCTCCACTGACTTTTTAAATTCTTTTCAGGCTTCTGTTCCCAAAAAAAATACAAATCTTCCTCTGTGACCCCAGCATCCCCTTTCTGGACGCTGTCTCATTTCTTATTTTCCTTCTAAGCCAAAAATTTAAAAAAATAAATATCTTCATTTTCCAGTGACTCTTCACCTACACTTCCTGCTCCACTGCTACCTTAAACTGCTGTGCCAAAGCTCCAATTGCCATCTGTTCTGCAAAATTTGCTACATGATTTCCTGTTCTCATTTTCTCAATTTCTCACTCAACACAGTGATCCAGTCACTGCCTCCTGAAACCACCTTCACTTACTCTGCACACCACTTACACACTGCTACTGCCCATGGCTTCCTACTGGCCATCTCCCACGGTACAGTCTGTGCGGGCTGCCAATATCCAGCTTCAAGTTCCCACTCTGGGCCTCCACCTTTCTTTCTCAGAGGTTTCTCTGCAGCCACTGAAGAGTGCTCCAAACACAAGAAGGAGCAGCTGAGAAGCGGAGCAGCATTATAGCCCGTGGACAACCTTCAGCGACCTTCAGAGAAAAAGATGAAAGCCCCTGCCTGAGTCTTTCAGTGGAACAGGAAGAGCCATTTTAGCCAGTTCCTAAGAAGCCGCCAGCAGATGAGCCCCAACTATCCACAGCAGTAAGTTTAAAAACACCTACTTTCCTGGCTTTTCTTTTCTCATCTTACCCTCCTAAGATATTTCTGATTCCCAGGATAAACTCTCAAGCAAAGAACTTGCACCCGAAACTGATTCACATTTCACTTTGTGCTTCAGGGAAACTCAAACTAGGGCAAGTCTCAGCTAAAACAAAGAACAGACAGGTAAAGATCTGAGTGGACAAATACCCCATTTCCTGATAATGCACTTTATCCTAAATCAAGACAAAAACTAATCACAGGTCCAACATGGAGATGCACGCCTGTGCATCACCTAATTCCAGCACTTGAGAGGCTGAGGCAGGAGGATTGCCATGAGTCTTGCCATGATTGCCTTGAACTCACTACATAGCATGAACTACACAGTGAGACCCTGTCCAAAGAACCTACTGTAGATGCTGGCCTAACAATGGCCAACAGCAAGATCGTACTAACAGCTAACCAGACAGTCAGATGAAGAAACAAGTGGTAATGGAACCTTAGATACCTTTAAACAGGACTGTAAAATTAAGACAACAAAATAAAATTTTATCTTAGCGTGTAGCAGATTAAAATAAAGGATTTTGGAGCAATTTACTTTTGAATTCTCCCTACTCACTCCGAGTAGCTGTCTGCCATCTCTCTTTTCTCCCTTTCTAATCTTCAAATAAATTGTCTTCTTTTATTTAAATAAAACAAAATTAAAAAAATAAAGGATTTTCCACAGAAAAGCTCTCTCCTTTCCACCATCTTCCCAGAGGCAATTAAGCACTTTCCCACATATTCTCATTCAGACATGCTTATACAAGCATTGTTAATTATTTACTATCACTTATTGTAATCTTTACTATCCTAATTTTGCCTCAAGTACTAACACAACACAGTCTCACTTACAGTAACACGTATCTAAACTTCACTACTGAGTATCTGTTCTGAAATATCAAGTACCCTTACATACAACATGTATACCTACAAACAGAAGAAAAACAAAATCACCACATAAAATTGTCTCCAACGATTCAGGAAGGGTATGTGCCTAAACACAGACGTCTTACCTAAAGAGAACGGGGTATGGATCATCTCTCTCTGGAGGTCCAGTAATCCGTGCCATCGTTGGGAAAGACTTAACAGGTGGTTGAATCATTGTATGAGGGGCAGTTTCCATTAAATGAAAAACTTCTTCTAGGAGGTTGATGAGTCTTTCTATTTCCCCTTCACTTATATTTGAAGATTCCAAAAGGTCCATGTCCATAGAAGGGTCTACCTCATTTTCATACTCTGGGTTTGTTCTCTCAAGTCCAGCATCTGTGTCATGATCAGTTTCACTGTGGTTAGGTACAGATGAAGTCTTCTCTGCTAAATGGTCACCGAGTCTTTTAATCTCTGACAAGATTTCATAGAAATGGCATTTTTGAAGAATAGCTGAACCAGCAGTGACAACCCTCACAGTCTGATCTAAAAGTATAAGTTCCAAAAGTCTTTGATAGCCACTTTTTTCACTCTGCCTACTTCTTAAAAAAGCTTCCATTCCTTCTGTCATATTAATAACACTGTCCAAAGCTTTAAAAGCATTTAACTTAAGGGAAGATGAGACATGATCAGCAAACAGGAGCTCAAACAACACACTGATCACTCCTGCTTGCAGCAGTCCTATTACTCCATGAGACCCACATTCTGCCAGTGAGGACACTAACTTGGTCCCAGCTTTGAGCTGTCGGACATTTAAAGCAATGGGCTGGCGAAAGGCTACTTGTAAATTTAAAGCCTGCATTGTCCAGTCCACCAACTGGCCAAGAGCATCTTGTTTTGTGTTTTTCAGCTGCAAATAGCTTAATCCTTTTATTATTAAACTTGGAATTTCTTCTAAAGCTGTTACCCATTTTGCACCTCTATCTTCCCGGTACAAATCTAACAGTTCCATTAACTTCACTGAGGCTTCTATTGCCCCTGAATTTTCTTTATCTGGTCCTTGGTCCTTCATTCTACTGATTTCAATTTCAAAAGTAGTCTTGTATGGACAGCTGAAGTATAAAAGAGGAACCAGCTCCCTGTCATATGGATCATATGTCATGGGAGGAACAGAAGCTAGGTCTTCAGCAGTGTATTCAACATCGAAGTTTGGATACTTAAATGTTTCACGTTCCAAGTCAGCAATTCCATCTTCATCACTAGAAATCTGTTCATAACCATCATCCCCTGAAAATTAGTTCAAATAATAGTTAAGTATTACATAACTGTTACTCAGTGCATAAACTTAGGTTGATCAAAAGCAGGGTAGAACAAAAAATAGCATGGCAAACATTAAGAGATAATGGTTTCTTCAACAAAATCAATTTCTGCCCCCATTCATATCAACAACCGCTGACATTTTATAACTTCTAGTAGAAAAATTATGAACAAACTTCCTAAGCAAATCCTTCTATCTGTTCAGTTTTAACACAATCTCTGTAACTTTTCCATGCAGAAAAAAATTAGAAATCCCTCAAGGTAACAAAATACCTTTCTCAGGAAGGGAGAAGTTTGCCCTGTTGAAATTATTTTTAAGATAAAAAACAAAAACCTGGTGGGCAAAGATTATATGTAAAGTTAAATAAAAATACTATAATTGCTAGGTTAGATCAAATATTCCCAGGAAAAACTATTGCATGCTCTTTTTACATTTCATACTCCTCAATTTTTACTCTTCTGCATTTACTTGTCATATAGTTTCCAAGGTCTGTGTTGCATTTTCTAGGGAAATCTGTTCATTTAAAATGTTCGGCTTTGCCAAAGCAAAGCTTTCTTACCATGACATATGTGCAGCTTTTTCTATGTTTAAATACCACACTGTTTCTCTGGAGTGAGAAACTGAAAGTGTGAATAAGGACCAAAATGTATAATACATATTGGGAAATGGGAAGAAAATGTTCAAATGGGAAGGAGAATGGGAGAGGGGGAGAATAGAAGGAAAAAAATGGAAACAAAGATTTTGTAAATAAGAAGAGGGGTTAAGGGAGGGGAGAGGCATGGAGAAAGAGAAGCAAGATATATCATGTGCAGGTACAAATTCCCTATCACGACTGTTATCATTATGTATATCTAAAATGTACCAATAAAATTTAAAAAAAAGAAAAGAAAACTGGCTGAAAGTAACTACTGTTTGCCAGTCAAATGCAACAAATCTAAAAAGAATTATTTGGTAATCTGGGAATAGAGAAAGTTAACAAGCTATCATTCCATAATCTAACTGCTTGTGAACTATGTAAAAGAGTCTAATTTTTGAAGTGACTCTTACCATTCTTGTATAGAAAAAAACCAAGGTAGATTATGTCATTCTGCATAAATGCTTTAACATTAAATGCTATTTCTTGGGAAAATTAAGAATCAGTTAATTCAAGTAACTCTCACTTTCTGCTTTCAAAGGAAAAATAAAACCTAATTAAAGGACTGCAACACACCACCACATAGCCTGGGGTAACCAAGATGTCCTCTTAAACTTCTAAAAATAATATAGCATTTTGCTAGAAAATCTAAGTGTCAGACATCTTTTGGAATTCCACCCAGTTTAAAATCCAACTCCTTATCTGAAAACAGCCATCAAATCCCACACGACCATGTGTTACTACATGAACCTGTTTCCACAGCCAAAGCTGATGGTATCAAGGGGCAACTCATACTGTGGCAAAGCCAAACAGAATCTCTCTCCCAGGAAATTGGAAATAGGACTGGGACAGAGTCAGGAAGTTTACACTGGTTAAACAGAGGAAATTAAAGCCTTGGGGCAAATAAACAACAGCTGACAGAGAATAAAGCAGACACACAAAAAAGAGATACAAATCTCATTACTACTTATATTTTAAGGCCTAGCTACACAATCCTCGGGTTTCTTAAAAACCCATTTTTCTCTGCTATAAATTCTTTGGCACTGCTCAAAGTGACATCTAGTTAGTTTTTACTACTTAAAAATCAGAAAGTCCTAACTAGTATAACCCACCTTCACCTTCTTCATCCTCTTCACCTTCTTCTTCTTCATCTTCCTCTTCCTCTTCAGGGATACTGTCTACTGTATGGCGGTCATCCTCATCCTCATCCTCCTCTTCCTCTACGTCCACATCATCTTCATCATCTTCTCCTTCTTCTTGCTGTTCTTCTTCTACTTCTCCTTCATCAGAATACTGACCTTCCTGGGGAACAGAATTCCGATCAGGAGAAATGGGCTCAAAGTAATCTTCTCTATGGGGAACATCCTCCTCTTTGTCACCAGACACTGAAAAAAATGGTATTCAAGGCACAGGTTATTTTAGTGACTTAAATAACATAAGGCAACAGGACTGGATACTACAACTAGTTAATGGCATTTTGAATGATTTAGTTCATAAATAACCTTTTTTTAAAAATATCAGAATTACGTGCTTTTAAAAGACACTAAAAGCATATATATACTCTTATGTTCTAGGACTGAAGCGATTCCTTTTCTTTTTATCTATTAAGTAACTGTACAAGTCCAGTGTGGTGGTGCACGCCTGTAATCCCAGCACTCAGGAGGCTGAGGGAGGAACATCGCCACAAGTTCAAACCCAGCCTGAACTACATAGTGAGACCCTGACTCAAAAAAAAGAAAAGAGTAACTACATAGGTTTTTATCCCTCCTAGCACACACTTTTCTTTTTTTTTTTTTTTTTTTTTTTGGTACCGGGGATCGAACTCAGGGGCTTGTGCTTGCAAGGCAAGCACTCTAACCACTGAGCTAAATCCCCAGCCCACACACGCTTGTTTTTAACTGGTACTTGTCTGCACATACCATTATAGAACATCAACACTTTATTTTCAAAACAATGTTGGTACAGCTTCAAGTGAATTAATTGATTTTGTTTTAACAAGTTCATTGGTTAACAGAAAAACACAGCCTGAATTACATAGCAAGACCCTGTCTCAAAACAGACAGACAGACAGACAGACAGACACACACACACACACACACACACACACACAGGAATACTGGACATGAAATGGGAATACAGGGGAGTTATCAAGATTTGACTACCATCATCTAATTTTTTTCCTTAATTAAAAAGGACTAATTAACGCTGACTTTACTTGTACCTGGCAAAGGCATAGGCTCATCTTCATCGTCATCAGGTGGAGGGGGTCCTGGAGGAGTTCTTGGTCCCCTTGGCTGTGGTCTTGGAGGACTTCCATTAAATTGATCTTCCTTCTCACCATCAGCTAGAGTTTTATTAGCAACAAGAAAAAACTTTCAAATCATTAAAGTATAATAAAATGAATGCATAAAAAATGCTTTTCACCATTTGAATTTTCCATCTTCAGAATTTAATACAAGCTTTTACTTTCTGGAGCTTTAACAGAAATTCTGCTAATTAATTTATACACTGGTAGAATTTCTATTTCCCATACCAACATACAATGCATAGATTTTTGGACATAATCCCAGAAAAAAGAGAATTTATTTTCGTATAGGAAAATGCAAAAAGAATGTTCAGCCTCATTTGTAACAGCTGTATTTGAAATAGCGGAAAGCTGGAAATTACTCAAGTGTCCTTTAATAGGTAAATGGTTACATAAACTGTGGACTGAGTTGGGGATGTAGATCAGCGGTACAGTATGTGCTCAGCGTGCACAATGCCCTGGGTTCAACCACTAGCATGCAGGGTAAGGAGACAAGACATGCAACTGTGGTACATCCAAAGTATGTAATACTATTCAGCAATTAAAAAAAAAAGAACTACTTGACAAAGTAGATGAACCACAAAGAAATAATATTAAAAGAAAAAGATTAATCTTGGGTCTGTGGCAGTAGTTCAGTGGTAGAGCTCGTACATAGCATGAATGAGGCCTTAGGTTAATCTCAAGCACCATTTTAAAAAATGTTAATCTCGAAGAAATACTATATGATTCCATTTATGGAACATGTTTGAAATATAGAAATGATGAACAGGTTAGCGGTTGCCAAAGATTAGAGATGTCTGGGATGAGTTTGTCTACAAAGAAGTAACACAAGCAAATTTTATGATGGCAATAGAGTATCCGGATTATGATGGTGGTCATGCAAGGTGGCTACACATGATATAAAACTGCACAGAGCTACACACACACACACACACACACACACACACACAAACACACACACACACAGTGTATGTCCCACTGATGACAGCCAAACAAGTTGTACAGATAGCACCAATGAAAATTTTCTTGTTTTGCTAGTATACTGTAGTTATCTAAGATATTAACATTAGAGGAGGCTAAAAAAGTACACGGACGATCTCTCTGCACATTTATTTATTTATTTTGGGGGATGCGGTGCGGGGGATTGAACTCAAGGCCTTGCACTTGCACCACCGAGCTACATCCCCAAACCCTGCACGTTTCTTTAAAATCCCTTCTGAATCTATACTTACTTCAAAGTAAAGGTTAAAAAAACATACATATGTATGTGTATTGTTAATTTAATTTTACTGGGGTTTTGGGTCACATATATTTACATATATAGTTTTATGTAAATGAGTTTAATTATAGTTCAAAGGAGGAAAAAAGTTCTGGTATTTCACTGCATAGTAAGGTAACAACAGATAATGACAATGTGCTACATACATATATATTTTTACATCTTAAAGAAAGGATTTTGGGGGGAGATTTAGCTCAGTGGTTAGAGTGCTTGCCTAGCAAGCGCAAGGCCCTGAGTTCAATCCCAGGCACCCAAAAAGAAAAGAAAAGATTTTAAGTGTTTTCATCATAAAGCAGTAATAATTATTTGAAGGGCTAGATATGTTTAACATGATTTGAATATTATATAATACATACAAGTATCAGAACATCACCGATAATGAGTAATTTCTAGCATCAGTTAAAAATTTTTAAATGAAATTTAAAAATTTAAAGTAAATGAGCAGGGCTGGGGGTGGTGGCACATGACTGTACTCGAGAGGCTGAGGCAGGAGGATGGCCATGAGCTCAAGGACAGCCTGGGTTACATACTGAGTTCAAGGCCAGTCTGGACTATATAGTGAGACTCTGTCTCAAACACAAAACAAAAATAAAGTAAAAGAGCTTATGTGTCAATTTTAAAACAAGTCAGCACAAGGCCCTGAGTTTGATCCCCAGCACCAAAAAAAATAAAATAAAACAAGTCAATAAACTAAATAAAATCTTAGAGTAGTAACCCTATATGCAAGGCACTGTAAGACTAAAGACACAAATATCAAGTAAAACACACTCTCTGCCCATAAGAGCCTCACAATCTAGTAAAGAAAGACAAGCACAAGCAATAGGGAAATGGTCCAAGGAAACAAAGACAGAGCATAAGGAGGGGAAGGGGAAGCGGGAGGAATAAAGATGTGCCACACAGAGGACCCTAATAACACCAATCAATGTAAATATATGATGTAATGTGAACTAACACAAATACTATCAACAAGTATGTAAAAGGTGATGGGGAATCAGAGGAGGTGAGCAGAGGGGAGGGAAGGGGAAGGGAATTAGGAAAAAAAAAAGCTGTAACTTGTACATGTAACTACTCCCCAAGATGACTGTAAACTTCTAGAATTGCAAACATGTACTAATTAAAAAAAAAAAAAGACAAATGCAGAAGAATGAAGGATTAAAAGAAAAAGGAAACATCTACTACGTTCACCAGGTACACCATGAGAAAAGAGAAGTGCAGTGTGCTCACTATCAAAGAAAAAGCTCATGCTACCTTATCATCTCAGGATTGAGAAAGGTAATTTTATTTATGCTTGTGAAACATTAACTGTAAAACAAAATATTTTTTTCCCAGTGATCTCGGTTACAATTTCAAAACGTGGGCTGGGGATTTAGCTCAGTGATTAGAGTGCTTGCCTTGCAAGCACAAGGCCCTGAGTTCGATCCCCAGCACCAAAAAAAAAAAAAAAAAAAAATTTCAAAATGTATTCCTGAATCTTCTGAGTTCAACTCCTTGTCTGACTTCAACTCCTTGTACTCATTAATACCAAGTGAAAAGAGACTTTGGCCAATGCATGAGCCCAGGTGCCTGCCTAACAGAAGGAAAGCAGCTGACTTTATCTTTGTCATTTCCACATAAACAGCACAAGATTACCAAAAGTGGGAGAAATCTGCATTAGTTAGGATTTATTCACCCAAACAAATTTAAAATGCACTCCTGAAAAAAATTCCCTACGTATTTCAAGAAGACAAGACAAACTTCCTAACTATTCTTCACTTCTTTTAGAGATAATCTGTTTAAAAACCATGAGTAAAAGCCAGATGCAGCCAGACCAGATGTGGCAGCACCCACCTATAATCTCAACTATTCAGGAGTCTATGGCGGCGAAACCCAGTTGATCTTAGAATAAAAATAAGGGCTGGGGAGGTAACTCGGTGTGAAGGCCCTGGGTTCATTCAATCACCAGTACAACACCAAAAACAAACAAACAAAAAAAGAACAGTCAGTGGGAGGCATTATTATTAACATACTTTAAAATGTAGAAAAATCTACTTGGGTTAATTTTAAAAACTCACTAGGAAAAAAGAGAAAAATAAAATGTAATCACCTTACCATAAAAATAAATTCCTCAATAGCAGTCCTGTACACCCATAATAAACCCACTGAGAAAGAAATTAGGGAGAAAATACCATTCGTAATAGCACCAAGAAAAATTAAATACTTAGGAATTAACCCAAGAAGTGAAGACCTCTACAACAAAAACTACTCTAAAAAAGAAAATCAAAGAGGACATCAGAAAATGGAGAAATACCCCATTACTGGATAGGCAGAACCAATACAGCCACAACAGCCATACTTCCAAAAGTCATATACAGACTTAACACAACCCCAAACAAATTCCAACAGCAAGCTTCACAGAATTGGAGAAAATAATCCTAAAATTTATATGGAACCAGAAGAGACCCAAAAAAGTAAAATCAATTCTAGGTAAAAAGAGTAAAGTGGGAGGACTTGAAATTATATTACAAAGCTACTGTGATAAAAACAGAATAGTACCAGTACACAAACAGACATGAGGCTCAACGGAACAGAATAAAGGATGCAGAAACAACCCCAAGTACATTTAACTACTTGAGCTTTGACAAAGGAGCCAAAAACATATACGGGGGGTGGGGAAGATAGCTTCTTTAATAAATGGTGTTGGGAAAACTGGCTATCCATGCTGAGAAGATTGAACCTAGACCCATATCTCCCATCATGTACTAAACTAAAATGAAACAGATCAAATAACTAAATGTTAAAACAGAAACAACCTGCTGGAAGACAAAATAGGCAGAACTCTTGGAAGTAGCAGGCTCAGGCAAGGACTTTCTGAACCCAGGTTGCATAGAAAATAGTCCCAAGAATAAAAAAAAAGTATTACATCAAATTAAAAAGCTTCTGCACAGTAAAGAAACAATCAAGTAAAAAAATAACCTGCAGAATGGGAAAAAAAATTTTGCCAGCAGTTCTTCAGAGGACTCAAATGCTTAACATCACCAGTCATTAGAGAAATGAAAATTAAAACAACACTGAGATTCTACCAGAAAGAATGGCTATCATCGAGAAAGCAAATAATAACAAACCCTGGAGAGGCTACAGAGAAAAAGGAGCCCTTCTACACTGTGCATGGGTGCAGACTAGTACAACCACTGTGGAAGTCAGTACAGAGATTCCTCGAAAATCTGAAACTAGAAATTCCATTTGACACAGCTATTCTCTAACTTGGCAAAACTTGAGTCATCTGTAGGAAAATGGATGCACCTTGAGACCAAAATGTTAAGTGCAGTAAATCAGACAATCACATGGTTTCTCTTACATGAGAAACCCAAAGCAAAAAAAAAAATAAAATAAAATAACAGAAATAGGGAGATAGATCTTTCTCAAAGGGAAAGGGGATCAAGAGATGGAAGGACGGAAGAGGGAAGGGAGGGGACAGGCATGAGAAAAAGAATTAAGATGTATTATGTACATGTACCAACTCCCCACAAGAAATGTAAATATTATGTTCTATAAATACATACCAAAAAAAAAAAAAAGGAAGGAGATTAAAAGATGGGTAAAGGGGGCAGGAGGGAAGGGAAAAGAGATGAAAAAAAAACTAAGATGCATTATCTACATGTACCAACTCCTCACAAGGAACATAAACATTATGTACCACACACAAGAACTAATTTTAAAAATTAAATTAAAAAAAAGTTCCTGTTATGTGCAGTGGCACATGCCTGTGAGCCCAGAACTCAGGAGGCTGAGGCAGGAAAAGCGCCCCAAGTTTGAGGCCAGCCTTAACTACATAGTGAGACCTTGTCTTTAAAAAAAAAAAAAAAATCCTATAGAAAAGAACAGAAGAATGACAGATACCTTGTCAAGTCTTACATAAATTTCAAAAAACAGAAGAGCTCTGAATCAGCTTTTCTTACTTCAACAGACATAAAGTTTGATTGGCAAAAGCAAATGTAAAATTCTCACCATGCTTTGGATTCCTCTTCAAAGTTGGCTGGGGCTGGGGCGGCGGTGGAGGTGGCGGGGGAGGCGGTGGAGACTCTCTGTCGTGACTTATCACTCTATCCACTGACCCATATATTGCCAGTGTCAGACAGTTGTACCAGCCTCTTAGCACCAGACCATCAGTATTTACCTGATTTTTAGGAGAAAATAATCTTTCAAATTATTGTTTTTAATATCCAAGATGCAAACAAAAATCAAATTAGTTTATGTTTTATCTAGTCTTCAAAAAGTATGCTGAAGCTGGGGGAGGTGGTGCATGCAAGTAATCCCAGTACTCGGGAGGCGGAGGCAGGAGGACTGCAGCAAGTGCAAGCCTAGCCAGGGCTACACAGTGAGCTCAAGACCAGCCTGAACCACATAGTGAGACCCTGTAACCAAAAAGGGGCATGGTGGCACATGCCTGTAATCTCAAAAAAAAGAAAAAAAAAAAAGTCCACTGTGCAGAAGGGAAGAAAAACAAAAATACTAGTACAACTCTCAACCAGTAACTATGGAACAACAGCTTTAAAAGTCTACGGGGAAAAAATCATGGAGGAAAAAAAGATAAAAGTCCATAAAGGTGTATAGCATTCTTCTTACACACCCAAAACATGCATGGAGGTATAGTTTACATACCCACGTTGTACTTTAAAAGGAATGGCTACCCAAAAGCAATAAACAAATTGCTTTTATAAGGAATCTTTCTTCTAAAAAGATGAAAAACTTTACCAATGTCATTTACCCTCAATATTTTCTTACAAAAATAACAACTCTGTCTTTTAGAATTCATCTACATTAACTGGGGGATCCTCACCGTAACTATGACAGGTAGTCAGAGCAGACATTAAATTATCATTCCTTTTCACAAATAAAATCTGAGTACGTATCTGAAGAACCTGCACTAGAAGTCAAAGCCCCTGACTTCTGAATTCTCTCCACTGCACCTTACTGAGTAAAGATAAAGCAATAAGTCACTGAAGCCCCTGCTAGGGACAAAATAAGCTGAGAGAGAAAGAGAATGAGAGAGAGGGAGGGAGGGAAGGAGGAAAAGAAAAAGAGAGAGGAAGGAAGGAAGGAAAGAAAGAAAGAGAGAGAAGGAAGGAAAGAGAGAAAGAGAAAGAAAGAAAGAAAGAAAAAGAAAGAAAAAGAAAGAAAGAAAGAAAGAAAGAAAGAAAGAAAGAAAGAAAGAAAGAAAGAGAGAAAGAAAGAGGGGCTGGGGATTTAGCTCAGTGGTTATAGTGCTTGCCTTGCAAGCAGAAGGTCCTGAGTTCAGTCCCCGGCACCATTAAAAAAAAAAAAAAAAGAGGAAAAAAAAAGAAAGAAAGAAAGAAAGAAAGAAATTATTCTCCTTGCTAGACTGACTGTACAGTTAAAGGCGGGGGCCTCAGAAGAAAAGTTCGAAGACCATACCCGGGGTTGATAGCAACTCTAAACAGAAATCTGACTGGAAGGAAGAAAAACAGGTGAGGAATGTTTAGCCTAAATACGCAGAGGATTAAATATATGAGGCCCCCCCAAATCAAGCAACAAACTGAGTAGTCCCATACTAGACCACAATTATTTTTGCATTCCAGATCTGCCTTTAGAATGGCATCTGACATATAAAGAAATAAGGCAAACTTCTGATACGAAAGGAATAAAAAAAAAAAGGAAGAAATGTGAAATGTGTAATTTTTAAGAAGCCTTAGTTAAGGCACAGCTGGTATCTAATAATATCTTGCCTGTATCTTCTGAATTTGTCTAACTAAATGAGAAAAGGTAGACATAAATACTGGCTTCTTCCAGATTCAAGTATAAAATTAGAAGGAAGATTCTTTCTTACACTACAGGTAGAAAATGACACTATAATGTTCATTTTAAAATAGTATCTGGGAGTATTTTGCTTTTGAATGCTCCCTACTCATCAAGTAGCTATCTATCATCTCCCTTTCCCTCTTTTTCACCACTTCTAAATAAATAGTCTTCTCTTAATTTAAAAATAATAAAATAAAATAAAATAGTATCTGGATGCAAGAGACATGCAGACAAGAAATGACACTGTACAGTGCTAGAACCAAATTCTACCATCATCGATGTATTTGTATCAAAAACTTTGAATGAAAGTAAAAATAAACAGTAGTGATGAAGTGAAAATGAACTTCCACAATTACCTTTGAGTTGGGTCTAAAGATGATAGAGGTGTTCTCATCATATTCCAGGCTGCCAAAAGAGCAGGAATAAATATACAAGCTCGAACACTGAAAATCACAGATCATGAAGAAGTCTTTCCAGATTCAAATACTTCAAAATAATCAAACACTGAATTTTTGTAATAACTCACAAAATCAAGGTTTAATTTACTGCCCCCTGCCAAAGATTACCAGGAAAAAGTATAAATCAAGCCCCCAAAGATTCTGATTTGATTGCTTCAAGGTTAAGTACAGACATCAGTATTTTTGTAAAAGCATCCTAGGTAATTCTACTGTGAAGCCAGAGTACAGAACCTCTTCACTATAATCTTACTGAAATGTACACTCAGATCAAAACTTAAAAACACTCTAGGATTGGGGGTCTGACTCAGTGGTACAGTATGGGCTTAACATATGCAAGGCCTAGCTTCAATCTCCAGCAATACTAAAAAAAAAAAAAAAAGTAAAAGAAAAATAAAAGCACTGTGTTTTTATCAAGTAGACACTGACATCAGAACAACCAGTTTTAATAATTCTAACAATTATTAAACAATCTTAAAAAAGAGATATCTATTAACAGTCTCATCTTACAAAATGTGACCATGAATTTTCTTTTTTCTGTTTTGTTTTTTGTTTTGTTTTTGAGAGAGGGTCTCATTGTGTAGTTCAGGCTGGCCTGGAATTCACTATATAGCCCAGACTGGCCTTGAACTTGAGGCGATCCTCCTGCCTCAGCCTCCAGAGTGCTGGGATTACAGGCATGAACCACCATGCCCAGCTACTGAATTTTCAAATTGTGCAGTAGTATAACATAAAAGACACATAGAAAATACTAACTCTCACTGTGTTTATATAATTTTTTTAAGAATCAAAAAGCAATGTTTTCCAAATTATGTTACTAACAAATCCTGTGACAGTATTATGTGTATAAGACAAGCTAACATAATTAAAAAACGAAAGATGGCTAATGTTTTACATAGCTAAATTTTATTTTGTAAATAAATCCAACATCCTTTTAGGAGTTTCGCACTGATTTCATATTGCCAACTAATACAATTAAATCCTACATTTTGGGTCTACTACCAGACGTACCCTTTTCTTCTACCTAAGGAACAAAAAGGTTTTTGCCCACTAACTCATGAGTTCCTGATGAAACTACCTAGCAGGTACATACCTTCCCAACCTATCGAAGACCGGGGCACTTGGTTTGCTCACATTGTTGAAGAATAAGTCTAACTGAAATGTGTGTGGAGATGTCTCCCTGTGATGAAACAAGGTCAAAATTTCAGCCTTTGAAACAATTATTTCCATAACACATAAGTGCCAAGTTAAGAGCAATTCTAAGATTCAGTTATAATAGTCCTAAAATTTACCTAACAAAACTATGCAGTTAACTGACATTTAATGAAGTCATATGCAATTTTCAAATAGCCAACTATTCATTTTAAGTATTATTAAGAACAAAATTTTAATCAAGATAATTTTAATCATCTTTCACCTGCTACTTGGTACTTAATTATTTTAAAGGACATGTTATTGTAATGATCTAATTGTATAATTCTTCATATTACTGTTCTATTCATTAACATAAATTAACTTCAAATTGAACATTATAATCACGCTTTCATTTCAACTTAATCCATGTTAAAATAAGACTATAATAACAACTGTAGCGTTACAGCCCTGAATCATAAAGCATAAATATTTCTGCTCAGCTGTGCACACATTCAGTGTCTGGGATTCTGTTAAAGCCGACTGTTTCCACCCTCTACCTCACTCCAGGCACCTGCAGGCTTGTGCATAAGTGCCAGGCCAAGACACATAGCCCAAGCCACCCAGTATTAAGGGAGTAAATGAGTTCTACTATTGGATTCGCAGAAGATGTCCTCTGAAAGAAGGTTCCTGACAGTGGTTTTCTGCAAAAGGGAGAAGAGCAGACACTGCAAGGCACAGCTAGCCATAACTTATCTAAATATTTGGGTTTTTTTGGTAGATTATATAGGTAAAAGTAAAGCCTATTTATTTTACATTAGAATGAAATTTTACTACACTTGATGTAAAAAGATGCTAGCTGTATCACAGCATCTTTAGCTTAAATTCCTTAGGCTCACCTAAAATCCTGATTCGATTCGCTAAGTATTTTGTTGATCATTTACATAACAAAGCAAATGGTAGAGAGTAAAATGTCCAGAGTGTTATCAAGGAGATTCCTTCATGAACTTCTGGTAGAACTAAAACAGGTTCAATTGCTCTGCAAGGCAATGTAGTGATAAAATTCAGGAGACTGAGAAAATATTCCTATCATTTGATGCACTTTTTCCTGGGCAGTATTTCTACGAAAACACTGATGATACATAAATAAAGCATTTTTCAAGAGCATTTTTGTTTGTTTCGCAGCTAGGGATCAAACCTAGGGCCTCAGCAAGCACTCTACTGCTGAGCTATACCCCCAGCCCAAGAACATATTCATCATGCCATTACTTGTGATTTCAAAACAAACTCATCTAATAGCCCCCACAATAAGGAATGTCAAATGAATTATACCACAGTCATTTGTGAGACTAGGCAACTATCAGAAATCATATATTCAAACAATATTTAACACTGTGAAAGTACTTCTCACATAACATTAAAGAACACGCAAAATAGTATGTATACAGCAAAGTCAGAGTACCAGCACACATTTACTCTACCCAAGTTCGACCAAGCACACCAGCAACTCTAGTCTCTTCTTCCTGCCTTTCTTCTTCATACTAGACCCTGGCCTCCGAAGTGTCAAGAAAGAAAAAAGGGGCTGAAATGCAAATTCTTTACTTTTGAGCCCTCTAAGGCTGCAGTCTTGATCACTAAAAAGTGATTTAAAGAATCAAGAGTTGAGCCAGGCGTGGTGGCACATCCCTGTAATCCCAGCACTCCGGAGGCTGAGACAGGAAGATCAAAAAGTTCAAGATCGGGTTGGACAATTTAGCAAGATTCTGCCTCAAAACAGAATAATGAAAAGGGCTGGAATATAGCTTAATGTACCCTGATACCTGGTACCACCAAAAAAAAATTAACGATAATTTCATTGCACTGGACTTCTATTTTATGACTTACTGGCTCTACATATGTATATGTATAAACACACATATTAATAATATGCCAAATGCTGTTAGGATTCTCTCAGGCTGGAGAGATTATAGGAATTTTAATTTTACCTATGTATTTCTGGATTTTACTTTATTTTGTCGTAGTTGTTGTTTTGAGACAGGTTCTTGCTTAGGCAGTTCAGTCTGGCCTCGAACTTGAAGCAACCCTCCTGCCTCAGCCCCCAGAGAGCTGCAATTATAGGTGTGCACCACCATGCCCAGCATCAACCAACAATTTAGAAGGGTTCTTTTTTTCCTTGGATCTTCATCAGCTTTCATTTCAAACTACTTCTATTTTCAAAAAAAAGATTAAAAACACTTCATCTATTTGATTATGCATCCTAGAATATTCTAGAAAATATAAACCGACTTTCGCTAACTTTTGGTTTTTGTTTCTGTTTTTTGAAACAGACATTAATTTTTTAAGAGGATGAATAAGGAAAGCCTTCTCTTACTAAGGTCAATAACTCCTCCTTTCACGTTACAATGATATATGCATTACATAGAAAACGTAAGAGTTAATTACAATGTTCCATAACCATAACCCAATGAAGTTTCAGGGTTTTAAAATTTGCAAAGTAGTACCTTAAATTTTTGCATTTAACAATATATTTTAGGGAATGTAGCTCAGTGGTAGAGCACCTGCCTAGCATGCACAAGGCCCTGAGTTTGATCCCAAGCATCAAAAAAAGAAAAGTTCCTAAGACAGTTGTAAGTCAAAAAGCAGTTTTGCAAAAAGAATTAACTTACCCATATGCTCTATTGTCAGGCAGACTGCTATGGGCTCTTACTCCTGGGGGTATGACTCGGACTTCATTGATATAAACCACACACGGAAAACGAACCACATCTATATGAGAACTTTGCTTCAAAAAAAAGGTGGGGGGGCATACTGTTAGCAAAACACTGTTTCTCAATTAAAATGTATTCAACTTTTAATTTTTTCCCTCAAAATGATACAAACAACCTTAAACTCCATATGACTAAATATATTTTATTATTTACAGTGTACATAAGTCTTTTTTCCAAAAAGTTGATGATAGAATACACATGGTTATGTCTCAATTAGTATAACATTTCCTGCAGTGCGTTTACCTCTATTTTGATATTTTGCTGAAATCAATACAAACCAACAATCCCTCTAGAGCCAGCTGCCTTTCAAAACTCTTGAGGTTTTGAAATCTTAGAAAGGTATAATATTATATGACACAAATACTGCACATTACTTAAGACTACTATCTTATAATCAAAACATTAATATTTCTGCAGCCATACATACCAACATTCACACTGAATAAAGGTTCTAACAGCCAGCCAGCCATGGTGGCACACACCTGTGATCCCAGTATTCTGCGAGGTAGATGCAAAAGGACTGACAAGTTCAAGCCTAGTCTGGGTAACCTAGGAACTCAGTGAGAACCTCTCTTAAAATTTTTAAAAATTAAACAATTTAAAAGCAGGAGCTGGGATGCAGCTCAGTACAAAGACCCTAGGTTCAATCCCAGTACAAAAAAAAAAAGTTAATTACAAACTTACCATATATTTGAACTTATATAATAAAACTACATAGCCAAATGAATTCAGGGCAGATTTTTCAGCCATTTTTAATTTCCTGAATTATAAATAAAAGACTACAGATCTGTACTTAGATTAGCATACTTTGCTAAATTTTACATACCAACTTGCATCAAGAAATCAGAGAAGCCATTTAGGTACTGAATAGCTGAGGTATCCTCCCTGCCACATTTTTTTTAAAAATCCAGAGTCTACCATACTAAAAGAAATGAGTGATATAAATTACATTCAATACATACTTATCTCTACGTAACATGTGACACAGAGTAAGACAAATGCAGCTCTCAAGATCAGTAATAAAAAAGAAAATTCATGTTATTTTTGGACTATTTCACATCAACAGTTCCTAAGAGTTTGGTCAACTATCATTTCACCTGGTGATCAAAATTCTCCATGAGAAGAATGTGTCACATTCTTTACATCTAGAAAGGCTGAATCTCTCTTCAAGCTGCAAAGAATACTAACCACATCAACAGACCACAAGAACATGTTCCTGCTCCTAAAATCCTGAAATGCAATGGATGATGACTTCAGAATTTTGCACACTTTGGAGGTTTTGTGTGTGTGTTCCTGGGGCTTGAACCCACAGCCAAGCTACATTCCAGCCCTTTTATATTGCTTTGTTCTGTTTTTTTTGTAGTACTGAGCATTGAATCTAGGGCCTTCGCACTGAGTTACATTCTTTTTTCGGGGGGGGGTGCGGGTTATCAAACTCAGGCCCTTGCATTTCCTAGGCAAGCACTCTACCACTGAGCTAAATCCCCAACCCCTTGAGGTACATTCTTATCCTTTATTAAAATTTTGAGATAGAATTTCACTAAATTGCTAAGTTTCCCAAGCTGGCTTTGAACCTCCAATCCTCCTTCCTCACCCTCTTAGAATGCTACCTTACAAGCATGTGCTAACACATCTGACTCCCAGCCTTTTAGTTTTTTTTTTTTTAATTTGAGACAGTCTTGGTAAATTGCCCAGGCTACAAACTTATAATCCTCTTGCCTCAGCCTCCTGAATAGTTGGGATTACAGATGTTCACCACCTTGCCCAACTATTTTTGCATTTTTAACATGCAGATTAAATATACAGTTATAAAAATCTGAAAATAATTTTCACTGTTCAAATGTACTTTAGGGAACAAGGGTGCAGCTCAAAGGTAGAACACTTGGCTAACATACACCAGACTCCGGATTCAAGAAAGTGCAACCTCAGCACCGCAAAATAAAGTAATTCACTTTAAGCTTTTGCAGACATAAAACATGATAAATGCAAAGCAAGCCGGATTACTAACTGTGTTCCAACGCCCATTTCTTTCTCTTCTAGAGATGTTTTAGCTGGGTACAAGTCAGAGAAAGACTATTTCCCAGTTCCCCCCAGAAGCGAATGCAAACATTTTCTTCCAAATTCTGATGGGTGAGATGTAAAAGGAAATGTGGGCAACTGTGGGTCATCTCCTTAAAGGGAAGGTTCTCCTGCCACTGCTTCTCACTATCTTTCTAAAACACAGATGTTCAGACAAGCTGTTACAGACAATGCAGGCCATACAGGGTCCCCAACACTGTAGAAGAGTCACATTAGCCCTAAATTATATTCATCCAGATTACTGAAAGAGAAAACCTTATATATATGTAAAGCCATCATTATGCAGGCTCTTGTTATAGCAGCTGAACTCGAATTCTAAAACCTTTGGTAAACTTTGGTGCTATACTCCCTCTTTATTTTTTTTTTTTTTGAGGCAGGGTCTTCTTACGTAGTTGAGGCTGACCTTGAACTCACTATGTAGCCCAGGCTGGCCTCAAACTTGCAGTGATCCTCCTGCCTCAGCCTCCCAAGTGCTGGGATTACAGGTGTGCACCACCATGCCTGGCTTTATACTTCCTTCTAACAACTCTTTTATTTACTCTACCATGTAGAAGTTCCTTGACTTATTGCTAAAATTTATATCTAGATGTCCCCCACAGCCTCATGTGCTCATTGCCAGGGCTTTTGAAAGGTTCTATATATCATGGGGGTTCTATGTGAGGTGTCAAGAAGTGAGGTTTGGTTGGAAGAGGCGGGTTAGTGGGGGTGTAACCTCGAAGGATGTATCTCCCTCCTGGCTCCTCCTTCTCTGCTTCCTGGCTGTCATGATGTGAGCAGCTTTCCTCCAACCAGGCCCTTCCACCCTTCCACCATGTAGCTGATTGTGAAAGGACTAAAATTTCTAAAATACACCTCTCCAGCTTTAAATTGTGAGTTTCAAGTATTCTGTCCCAGCAAAGAGGAAAGTAACTAAGAAGTTATGAATCCTTAATAATGTGTACAAAGAAAGCTTAGAAAAAGTGTCTATCAATTCTATCCTACTCCACTCTATTCCCTACTTATGAATGGTATTAGTAGCTAGGGTATCACTGTGGACCTTAAAAAAAAAAAGGAAATACTTCAGGATTTTCTTTTTTTTTAACTTAAGGATTTTCAAACAGCCTTTTAAAATGTATTGTTTGTAAAGAGAAGAGTTTCTCTACAGTTGCTATCGCTTTTGTTAAAACTTTTTAAACACAGATTAAATGTCCGCTATGTTCCAAGGTATACTAGATTCTGAGGAAATAAATTGAAGACAAACTCTGCCATTAAGGAACAGATAATCTACTGTAGCAGCAGGTAACTGCCATAATGCAGATGCACATGTGATGCTATGAAAACACACAGAGGTACTTACTTAGCTCACATTATGAGCAAATATTTGTTAGGGAGATAAAAGGAGCATCCTAAAAGAAGTAGGACCTTAACCAAGTAAGTCACAGGAAAACAATCAGATAACAGAGCTCCACAGGCAAAGGAAGAAAGTGTGCACAAAGGAATGCAAACAAGAACTTGGAAGATTCAAGAAATCACAAATGCAGTTCACTGAGGCTTGAAGGCAAAATGGAGGAGGAAAGTAGGACACAGTAACTGAACACAACCAACAGACCTACAAAAAATGAGATTCTTCTCCCATAGCAAGAAGGCAAACCCTCTATCTCCACCTAGGACCTCTTTCCTGAGTCCATTAGTTAAATTAAAAGATCAACATTATCAACTACTACCCATATCATCACTGTTCCATAAAATAAAAGATATTTTAGGGCTGGGGAGTTAGCTGAAATGGTAGAGTGCTTGCCTAGCAAGCACAAGGCCCTGAGTTCGATCCCCAGCACCCAAAATAAATAAATATACAGGATTTTTTTTAACATTTTTCATTCAAATATTTATTGATCACCTACAGTCTCCTAGATACTATCCTAGGCACTGGAGACACAGGTGAAAACAAAAAACCCTACCTATCCTCGTGGTACTTAATACCAGAACAAACTAATCCCAGCTACTCAGGAGGCAGAGGCAGAAGGATCACGAGTTCGAGGCCAGTCTAGGCAATTTAGCAAACCTTGCCTCAAAAACAAGATACAGAGCTAGGCATGACGGCACATGCCTGCAATGCCAGACCTGGGGAGACTGAGGCAGGAGGATTGCCACAAGTTCGAGACCAGCCTGGGTTACATAGTGAGTTCAAGGACAGCCTGAACTATATATGGAAACCTGTCTCAAAAAAAAAAAAAAAAAGATACAGAGATGTAGGTCAGAACTCCCTACACCCTAATACCAACAAACCTACTCTTTATAAAATGGAAAAGGAAAGAAATAACCTCCGAAAAAAAAACACTTCTCTAAACTCATAAATTTACTTAAGACAGAGAAATAGGTGGTGTTTTCTTTCTTCAATTACTCTATGGTCTGTGTAAAAGTTCATTCCTGGCCGACCTTCGGAAATCTTTAGCTATATTCAATTTAATCATCGCAGAGCCATTCATACGTCCAGGGGTGGTCAAGTAATTTGATCCAGAAAGACGTGGTCCACAATTGCCACCCTCGCCGCTCAAAAAGACAACGTTATGTGCTCTGCGCTGACAGCTTCGACCACAACCCTCTCTGCAACCCTTCCCGCCTCGGAAAGATTCTCTGTGCAAAGGAGATGTAGGCATCTCAAGCCCTACGTGTGAAACCTTCCCCCGAAGTATTCAAGTTCCAAGACAAACTGGAGGATGCTACAGTGCTAAACCGGAAAGCGTCACAAAGGAAAGCAGAGACGTCGTAACTTGAGGACCCCGAAGGCAGCGCGTGCTGCTCAAACCTCTGCACTACTGTCAAAGACGGGCAGCCAGGACTCCCCACCCGTCCTGGGGCAAAGCCCTGAACCACGGCTCTGCAGAAATGACTAAGAACGAGCACTGCCAGCCGAGCAGGCAGCTCAACACACGCGCGGGGGGCGCGAGAGAAAGCAGAGAGACGCAGGGGCCGCCGCCCTCCCTCGGCGCGGCGCTCACAGCCAGGCTGGGGGCGGGCGGTGTGCGTGAGGATTCGGAGCGGCCATCGGCAAGACGAAGGATCCAGGACGCCTAACGGTTTTTTAAAGCGTCCCCACGTCGAGGAGCAGGGTCGGAATCGCGTCGCCAAGCCTTACCTCAGCGCTCGGATGTTTAAAAGTATCTAAAAATAGCAGCTCCATCGCCGAGTCCACCGCCATATTTGCCGCGGGCGGGGGACGGCGGTAGACTTCCGGGGGAGCGCTCCAGCCTCGGAGACAGTGGTTCAGCAGAGGGAGAGACGGCAGTACTTCCGGTGACCGCGGCGCGAGCGCCCCAAGCCTCGGCCTATCCCGGCGCGTCTAGCGGCCCAGACTCGCTAGCCCCGCCTCCTCCAGCGCGGCGAAGGGCGCCCTCTGAACGCCGAGAGGGACGGTGTGGGAAGAGGTGGGGACTACGGGGTATCCAGTGGCCCAAACCCCGTCGTTGGGCCGTGTTTCAGAGCCACGCCGACCTCCAGGGTGCTGGGCGGAGCTGACTTCGGGCGGGTGAAGGCTGCCAACCGTGGGTGCCCGGCCCGGTGAGCTCTCCAAAAGTGAACCTTTCCAGCTCCGGAAGGAAAAAAAGAAAAGAAAAACACGCAGTGAGCGAGGCTGAAAAGTAAGACACTGTTTTAAAAAAGAGAAAAATGAACTCTTGTCTCAGCAAACGAAGAGAGTCTTTGTGTTCTCACTGTGGATAGTACCTGTCCCAAAGGCTGACTGTGAGGATTAATTGAAATAAAAGTCAAAGAATTGCGTAAGTGAAATGTCATAAATAACATGAAAAGGAAGGAGAGTGAAAAAGAATTCACCGTCAGGTGTTGAGCGTGGAACACGGCTGATGCGGTCGTCTGAATGGCAGGACCCTGGACGCGGAATAACGAGAAAAACTGCTAGGCGACCCCTTCTGCTGGGAAAATCCTCACACACGTGCCCGCAGGAAGCCCTACGAATTGTAGGTGGTACACTATCGCTGCACAAGGGCTGTAAACAGTTGCCACTGCACAATAAGTAAACGATGGTATGCTGTATCGCGGATAGAATGAATGAACTCGTGCTCTATCAAACCCGGCGAGGTGGCGCATGCTTATAATCCCAGCCCTGGGGAGGCTGAGGCAGGAGGATCACTGAGAGGTCAAATCCAGCCTGAGCTACATAGTGAGACTTTGTCTCAAAAAAAAAAAAAGCCGGGCGTGGTGGCCCACACTTGTGATCCCAGCACTCAGGGAGGCTGAGGCAGTAGGATAGGATCCCTCAGAGTTCGAGGCTAGCCTGCGTAACATAGTGAGTTCAAGACCAGCCTGAACTACATGGCGAGACCCTGTCTCTTTAAAAAAAAAAAAGCCTCTTCAGGGCTGGGGATTTAGCTCAG